>JABUQX010109059.1:7500-12500 GCA_015478945.1 Trachelipus rathkii
CAGTCGAAAAGCACAGAGTGCCTGGTTGAGGAGAAATGCAAAGAGTGCATAAGATAAGAGGAAGATGCAAGATGGAAGACAATAGATGATTCCAGAGGAATCAAAAATAAAATGAGGTTTTATCCTTAAAAATGGAATAAATTCAGCTATTAATAATAATTGATTACATACGTAACCATATGTCGTACAATATATATATATATATATATAATATATATATATATATATATATTATATATATATATATATATATTAGTATATATATATATTAAATATATATATATATAACATAATATAATTATATATATATATAATAATATATATATTATTATATATTATATATGTATATTAATAGTATATAATATACTATATATAATAAAATATATATATATTATATATATATATATATATATATAATTATAAATTATATATAATATATTATATTACTATATATATATATTTTATATATATATATATATATATATTATATATAATATATATATATTATATATATATATTAATATATATATTATATATATAAAATATTATATATATATATATATATATATATATATATATATATATATATATATATATATATATATATATATATATATATATATATATATATATATTCTATAATAAGAATGTTAAAAATATCATATATATATATATATGTAATATATATATTATATAATATATATATATATATATAACTTATATTATTATATATATATTTATATTGATAGAAAAAATATAATATATATTATATATGTATATATAGAAATATATATATATAAATATATTATCTTCAAACAAGACCCTCTTATTATAACGGCTCTCTCTACTCTAACCTACCCATCTTTCCCCTTAATACATTGGTTCTATCTTTAACCTAATACAGCTGTGGGTCAACATGCTGAGATCTCAAACATTGTACATGGGTCGTCATTTGTTACTGCCATGGCACACGGAACAACCCTTTTTCTAAGGTGAAGGCTGACATTTTATATTTTAAAATCTTATTTTCTTTTATAAACGTCAACTAATTTATTTCTTTTCTAATCTGAAAGATGTATATTTTGTTCGCTATTTTTATTATTTTTTGTTTTATTTTTTTTATTTGTTTGGTTTTTAATTTTTTTTATTTAAAAACTTTTTATTTATTTTTCAAATTTTAATTATTATTAATTCTATTTATTTTTGTTTTTATTTTTTTCTTTATTTTATGTTTTCGAAAAACTTTTTTACTTATTTTAATTTTAATTTTAAAAATTATTTATTTATTTTCATATTTTAATTATTCATAATTTTATTTATTTAAAAAATGTATATTTTTTTTAATACTCATTTACTTTTTTATTTTATTTTTTTTTTTAAATAAAACATTCTGCTATACCAAATATTTTTACCTTTTTTATGCTTAGAACGTAAAAAAAAGTTGCGTTTTAACTTGAAACTCTAGACAGCGTGAAGCAGTAATGTCGTCTATATATGGAACTCCAGCTAAAGTATTGTAATTTTGGGTGTTTTTTTATCAAAAAGGACTCAATGGTTTTTCGTATTGGGTATTTTGTAAGGGAATAGTGTGCTTAGAGAATGTAATGTTGATTGAGTGATTATGTTTTCTCCTATGTATCGTTAATGAGGAAGAAAATGATCTATTGATCTATTACTTTAAGCCATATTGTGGTATCATTTCGAATGAACATAACATAAAATAAGCTCTATGAATAAAATATTACCGTAAAGATTAAAAGTTTATTGACCCTAAAGCAGCAAATCAGTAACGCAAACCACCCACCCTACCCCTCTCACCCATCCATGATCTATTGATCTATTGCTTTAAGCCATATTTTGATGTCTTTTTTGAATATCATATAAAAATGTTCTTGAAATAAAATATCATTGTAAAGTTTAATAGTTTATTGACCATAAAACAAAAAAGCAGAAAAACAGTAAAACAGTAAGGCAAACGAATCACTTCATTCAAAAGATAAATCCATGACTAACGTTATATATGAATATTATATACTGTAACACAAACTCACATTTTTGAACATAACTTTCTCTCTCTCTCTCTCTCTATCTATCTATCTATCTATCTATCTATCTATCTATCTATCTATCTATCTATCTATCTATCTATCTATCTATCTATCTATCTATCTATCTATCTATCTATCTATCTATCTATCTATCTATCTATCTATCTACTAATCTATCTATTCTATCTATCTATCTGTCTATCTATCATCTATCTATCTATCTATCTATCTATCTCTTCTATCTATCTTTTTCTCTATCTATCTATCTATCTATCTATCTACTATCTATCTATCTATCTATCTATCTATCTATCTCTCTATCTATCTATCTACTATCTATCTATCTATCTATCTATCTATCTATCTATCTATCTATCTATCTATCTATCTACTATCTATCTATCTTTCTTCTTTCTTTCCAATTCTCTATCTATCTATCTATCTATCTATCTATCTATCTATCTATCTATCTATCTCTCAATCTTTCTCTATCTATCTCTCTGTCTTGTTCTTTTCTGTTCTAGTCTAACCTAGTCTTTCCTAATTAACTGATCCTAATTCTCTAGCACATACTAGTTTTCCTTAATACATCCAAAGTAACATCACATGGTGTCGTCTTACTGTTCACATGACTGATTCTCTTATATCGTGGATACCACAATATAAGAGAATCAGTCATATATGATTTATTTACATGATGTCATATATTGTAGCCAATTTTCTACGCGTTGCGGGCTATTATTATATTTTCTTTTCTGAGCTATAACATTTTTATTTAATATATTTTCTTTTTAAATTATAACTTCAATATTTTATTGTTTTTCTTTCAACGTAAACTAAAAATTTGCTTCATTGATATTTTTCTTTTAATATTATTGTTTTTACTGAAAAAAAAAATTTATTAAAAATACGTACTTTATTGACTCTAAAGCAGCAAAGCAGTAAAGCAGCAGCGCAAACACAATACCCCAGCCCCACATACCCATTTACCATGTCATTCTCTACTGCCTTACTGCTTTACGCCATATTTTGGCAACATTTTTGTATAACACAACATAAAAAATAAGTTCTTTGTATAACATAATATTAAAAATAATTTCTTTGTATGACATGACATAAAATATATTAAAAACATTTTATGTTTTTACTAAATCTTTTATTCTTTCACGTAAAATAAGTTCTTTGTATAAACATTACAAAAAAATAAATTCTTTGTATGACCATAACATAAATTTATTAAAAACATCTCATATGTTTACTAAATACTTTATTCTTTTTATGTTCATAACATTAACATATTGATAATTAACAACACCTATAAAAAATTTAGCATAACCTAACCTATCTACCTTACTCTTTAACGAATAAATGCTAACATAACAAAGTTTCAACATCAATAAAATTTACATGCCATTACTTTAACTAAGAACATAGAGTATCATAACATAACTGATATACCTTGCGTACGAATAAACTGTCAACATTAACAAAGTTCACTGATTAATATACTGTAGATAAAGTAACTAGCATTACATTACAAGACAACCTATCCCATACTTTTCTATCATACATATAGCATATCAAAGATAATTTAACATTTTCATAGTAATGTGTAACATAATTTATCATAACCTAACTAACATATTAAACTACAAACAAATGCTAACGTAGCAAAGTTTTTAGCTTATCAACAGATATCAACATGAGCAAAGTTTTAACATCAGTAAAGCTAACATATCACCACCTAAACTAAAACCCTTACGTTTCATAACATATCTTACGTACGAATAAACTGCTAACATTAACAAGGTAGCTAACATTGCCCCCAAAACTTAGCCTAACCCCACTTTTCTAAAATATCTATAACAAAACCTTATAAAAATTTATTATAACCTAACCATACCATACCATCTTACTACCCCTTGAATTGTTCTTTCTAACAGACATTTCTCCACTTGGCACATATCCCTTATCCTTACATTTCTATTTCTATCTTTTCTCCTTATTCCACAAATATCTCGTAAACCTTTCATTTTCGAAAGTTCAATTATTTTTTTCATTTTAGTTTAAAGTCCACGTCTCACCTCTATACAGAACAGTTGGAACAAATATTCACTCAAACAATTTCATTTTTACCTCCCTGAATAAATTTCCCTTTTTCAGTAAAATTCTCTAAAGCTACTTAAAACACGTTGGCTGCCGTAATGCATTATTTTTGTTTAGGCGCCGGTGCCAACAGGTCAAACCATAACCATGGAAGTCAATTGCTTATGTAATGATAGCTTATTACAATATTTGACGAAACTTTGCCACTGTTATTATTATTTAGCACGTGTGCAACAGTGGCCGTGCGGCACCCATGTTACCGCTTACTCTCACAGTGCCATGTGATGCACGGGTGCGTCACGTTTTTTCTTATTTGATTGGAAATTTGAATGGTATTTTCCTCAGAGATTTTTTGAAATAAAAGTAGTTTTGTTGCATAAACCATGAAAATAACCTATTTATATTCAGTTATGTTCATTGTTTGTCAATAAATCCTCTAGGCCATTTTCTTATTTCTTTAAATTCCAAACATTTCAAAAAATCCATTTACGTGGATGAAAAACAATCATTCCGAAGGTGCAGTGCCAAATATAAATGATATTATCCAATGTGACGAAAAAATATGCGCCTTTCAAGGTTACCCTAAACTTGATCGCCCCGTGCTCACATGGCACCAGTTGCAAAACAAGGTGTAAGCCACCGATGGTTCATATGGTAGAAAAAGTATTTTATTAATATTCTTTCACCGTTAGCAACCCTATTGTCAACCTCTTCTTTCATGCCTCCGAAAGCCATAATATCCATTTCCAAGAACTAAAGACTGTAGTCTCTGTTAGACTTTTCATATTCACTTTTATAATATCCAACCCAGTTTGAGAATCAATTTGTTTTGCTTTAATACTAATT
>JABUQX010109059.1:22500-24424 GCA_015478945.1 Trachelipus rathkii
CCTAGCCTTTGGTAGGTGTCTGTGCTAACATGAGGTCATGTAGGAACCTGACCTGGATCTATCTAACTTATTTCCATCGTACCAAACACACACACACACACACACACACACACACACACACACACACACACACACACACACACACACACACTTATACTTATACACATACACACTTATACTTATACACACACACACACACACACACATTCACTATGACACTTATACACACATTCACTATGACACTTATACACACATTCACTATGACACTTATACACACATTCACTATGACACACATTTACCCATAGACAACATTTACCTTATACACAAGCGGTCATAAACACACACATACACACACCCACTTACACTTATACACACATTCACTATGACACTTACACTCACCATAGACACTTACACTTACATTTACACTTATACACATGTATAAACACACGACCAACCCTTTGGTCTTCCATGGGTCAATTTTAGCCCATCCTAATTTTAGGCACTTAAACATTTTTATTAAAAACATATACTTTACAGACCTTAAAGCAGTAAATCAGTAAAATCAATAGAGGTGTTAACTAACACCTAGGGGATTAGTATGCTTTTGTTTTTACTGTTACTGCTTTAACTCATGTTTTGCTGCTTTAACTCATGTTTTACTGCTGTAATGTTTTTCTGCTTTAACTCATATTTGATAACATTATACCTTAAAGCAGTAAATCAGTAAATCAATAGAGGTGTTACCTAACACCTAAGGGATTAGTATGCGTTTGTTTTACTGCTTTACTGCTTTAACTTTCTGCTTTACTGCTTTAACTTTCTGCTTTACCGCTTTAACTCATATACATTACATACCTTAAAGCAGTAAATCAGTAAATCAATAGAGGTGTTACCTAACACCTAAGGGATTAGTATGCTTTTGTTTTACTGCTTTACTGCTTTAACTCTAACTTCTGCTATTAACTTTCTGCTTTACTGCTTTAACTTTCTGCTTTACTGCTTTAACTCATATGTTTTACTGTTTTAACTCATATATTTATTAACATTATGTTTTTTATTTTGTTTTAATACTTTTATTATTTATATTTATTTTTATTATTATTTTTATTATTTTTATTATTTTATTATTTTATTTTTATTATTATACTTAGTGTTATTTACTTCATGCCTATTGTTATTATTATTTAGAACACACACACATTCACTATGACACTTATACACATTCACACACACACACACACACATTCACTATGTCACTTACATTTACCCATAGACACTTTCATTTACACTTATACACATGCGGTCACATACACACACACACACACACATACACAGAATTACTTACACTCACACAGATTTACTTACACACGCAGATTTACTTACACTCACACAGATTTACTTACACACAGCACACACACATACATACACCTACACACACACACACACACACACACACACACACACACACACACACACACACAAACAGATTACCACACTCACACAGGTGCCACACATAGATTTGCCCACATAACGTACCCTTAATTTTATTAAAACATTTGTTTTAATTAAGCACGTACATTTATATTACTCATTCAAATATAGCTAAAATTATTTCAAAGTTTCTTAAAACTTCTATAATAAATCAATCATTACCTTTGAACAAAGAATTTATTATTAACTGTTAATACTTTTTGTTTATAAATTTTATAACTATCAAGTTTTAAAATAACTTTTACTAAAATTTTATGAAATTTTATTAAAAACATATATTTTACGTACCTTAAAGCAATAAATCAGTAAATCAGTAAGGTCAGCCTAGCACCCCTCTACACCAAGCTATGCCACGTTTGTTCTATTGACTTACTGCTTTACATCATCTTTAGCCATGTAATAAGTATAAAATAACAAAATAAGTTCTTCTCTG
>JABUQX010109060.1:0-25818 GCA_015478945.1 Trachelipus rathkii
AAGTGGAACTCCCGCATATTGCGTTATTGTAGAACAAAACACACGACGAGGGGTTAGCGCCCCGCTGTAAAGGACGCCCCATCCCTGGAGGCTCTTCAATGTAGATAAATGTTATTCAGTTAACAGCGCGGGAAAAAAAAGGAAAAAAAAAAAAAAAATTTTTTTGGGGGAAATGGGATTTCTTGAAAAAAAACGCCCAAGAACAGAAATGAAGAGTCAAAGGACTTTCTCAAATAATAAAGAGGAAAATGGACCCCACAGATCTCATGGAAAAAGAACTACGAGAGTTTATGATAGCCCGAGAACAAATTAGCGGGATACAGATCAGTGAAGAAGAAGAAGAAGAAGAAGGAAGAAGAAGAAGAAGAAGAAAAGAAGAAGAAGAAAGAAGAAGAAGAAGAAAGAAGAAGACGAGAAGAATCGAACTTTGAAAGCAATTTTTCCGGCCCCAGAGTTCGATTTAATTAAGAATATATTATATATACTATCTATATATATATATATATATATATAAATTATATTATATATATATATATATATATATAATATATATTTAATATATATATATATATATATATAATATCTATATATATTATATATATTATATACTATATATAATATATATAATATTATATTATATGATTATATATATATATATATATATATATATATATATTATATATATATATATAATATATATATATCACATATATACTAAAAAATTTATATTTATAATTATAAATTAATAATATATATATATATATATATATATATATAGTATATATATATATATATATATACATATATATATATTATATATAATATATATATATAGTATATATAGTATACATATATATGGCAACGTGCTTAAGAGTAAGGATGCTCGGCCCAAAACTAAAACGTTGAAGGTGGAAAGGCCACAACAAGTTCTTTTAATATTAAAGCATTTTAAGCAATAACGTTTCTCATTTTGAACCAATTTTCAGCCGACAGAGTTGTCCGTTGATCATTTTCAGTTTTAAGTTTTAATAGAGAGGAAAATAACGCTTTAAAGTAAGCCAGGCAACAGTGCCACCTTCCTCAAAGCACCTTGTGAAAGCGACAAGAACGATAGTTTGAGAGTGGAAAAGCCACGAGAATTTTTATAAGTCAGAAGTTAGATTAGCTCCATGCAATAAAGTTTGCTATTATGGAACCGCTTTTATTTTAAGCCTTAAAAGAAGAAGTAAAATAGTGTTTTAAAGTAAGCCAGGTAATAGTTTTGCCTTCTCAAAGTACCTTGTTGAAAGCAACAAGTAGACTGCCTCAAGTAGCACTTATCGTTTTTTTTTTAAATTGAAAAGTTATGGACAGATATATATATATTAAGGAGTACTATATATATAATATATATTATATATATTATATATATATATATATATATTATATATAATATATATATATATAATATATATTTATATATGTTGAGATGAGAGAGATTTCTGGGTAGCTATAGGTATGCTGGGATGGAACGACAGCACTCCTGTTTTCACTACGAAGGGTCACCACTATGACGTTGAGAGTCATACACAAATCAGAAAGGCTGGGTCAATAATACAACTTCGGTCAGAGGTCGGAATCTATATTGAAATAGTAAACATAATTAACATATTATAAACAATTAACAAAAAAAAATAATATTAAAAAATTAAAAAAAAATAAAAATATAATAATAATAATATAATAATAAATAATATAATAATAATAAGAATAATAATAAAATAATTACATTGTGGAAAATAAATATTATAGTTACGCATGAGAATTCAGTTTTCTATTCATATTTGACATTTTGTTTTAAGGTAAACTATTATATAAAATATATAAAATTTTTAGCGTAAGTTTCTTAGTATAACTAATAATTTATAAAAAGGTTATTTAAATGTAAATAAATATAATGTATAATAAAGATTATTTTATATAGAATGTTTTTCACTAACATAAGCATGCGGCACAACACAGAATTTATATAGTAATACGAGATCAAAATATGATACACAGAACTAGGTTTGATAATCAACGTACCTTGCTAACACTCAAGGGAAAAATGTTGTAACGAAAGTTTTAATAGCACAAAAATAATATCAAAGCAATCAGTGGTGCTTCATAAACAAATGTAAAAAGGATTTGGTAAACTGTTTCTGAGATTACACTGAGCTTGGCAGTTTTTTGACGAAATATTTGAAATGCTTCTTGAGAAGAAATGGCGGCTGTTGTTCTGTTGAAGAAAACGAGATTTTTCTGTCATGTGACAAGCCGATCCACAATATTCAAATAAGAAGAAGAACGGAAGGTAATATGGCTCCCCTTTGAACAGTGGAGCGTCGTGAAAATCAAGGTGAAAATCGGACAACAGGGCGGAGAGTTCGTCCATAACGCGATGTGGAGCGAGGAAGACAAGGCGGTAAGGTTGGAGTCAGAATAGGTTCCGGATTCGGAGGAGGAATCTGCATTGGAGCAGGAGGCGGAGATATCGTAGCGTGGGGCGCTGTAGTAGTTGGCGAAGGAGTGACAACAGTTGAAGGAGTTGGCAAAGGATCAGATGGAGAACAAGTTGATGTAAAAGGCAGAATGGGCATAAAGTCGATATTATCTTGCGAAGTAGAGGTAGATGGAGCGGGTGCAGAAGGTGGAGAAAGAGTGGTGGAAGAAGCGGGATCATGTTCGAAATAAGCCGGTTTGATCCTATCAACGGAGATATTTTCTGTTTTGCTCCCCTTCTGTAAGGTGAAGTACTTTCGATAGCGTTTTAATACCAAGAAGGGTCCGTCGTAGCGGGCTTGCACACGGTTACTGATCGGTATGAGTCAATGCGATTAATGACGTGAGAACAAGTCTCCAAATTCCGCAGGCATGTATTTGGAGCGGGGGAGGATGACGTGGCTACAGAAATGGCTTTCCATGCTCAGTAAACACTGACGAAGGGAGCCAGAGGTGCTGTTTCGTAGTCTTTGGAGGAGGGAGTAAAACTCACGAGGTATTCGTATGGGTGAGCCATAAGCCGAGTCAGCAGAGAGCATGTTAAGGTCTCTTTGTTAACGAAGTTTGATACCCGAGGGGACAAGAGGAAGGGTTTCGGACCAATTTTCCGGTGTTCCATGGGCCATAAGAGAAGCCTTTAGCTGCTCGGTGATAACGTTCCACCATGCTTGATTTGCGGATGATAGCTGGCAAGAGCGAGGCGCTTGGCCGATTAGAGTCATGAGGTCCTTCCAGAGGTGAGACTCAAACTGCCTACCCTGGTCTGTGGACACGGTCGAGGGAGTGCCAAACCTGGCTATCCAGTTGTACAAAAATGCCTGAGCAATTGTCTCGCTAGAAGTATCTCGCAATGGAATGGCTTCTGCCCATCGAGTGTATCGGTCTATGCAAGTTAAAATATGTGTGAAACCATTTGAAGGTGGTAAAGGGCCGACTAAATCAACGTGTACCTGGTCAAAACGTTCACCAGGGGGAATAAATTGCTGAAGAGGCGCGACAGTGTGCCTGTGCACTTTGGATTTTTGACAGTTGAGACACTGCGTTGTCCACTGTTTAACATCCTTTAGTAAGGACGGCCAGACGAAATGCTTACCTATTTTGACTTGACTACCTTTTACCCCTGGGTGCGACACGTCGTGAATGGTGTGAAACACCTTTCTGCGCATGGGGGTTGGTACTACTGGACGAGGATGTGCGGAAGAGACGTCGCATAACAAAGGTGGAAAACCAAAAATTTCTACTGTTTGAATGTCGTAAGAAGAAGCACTAGGAAAAACAATCTCTTCGAGTTGCTGCAGACGAGCCATTTCAACGAAATCAATGTCTGGTAAAGGAGAGATAGCGTTAATTCGGGATAGAGCATCGGCAGGAATGTTGTCTTTTCCTTTTATATGGCGGATATCAGTTGTGAATTGGGCAATGAATTCAAGGTGGCGGGCTTCACGCGGTGACTGTTTCACTGTGGAAGCTGTAATGGCATGCGTGATGGGTAAATGATCAGTTACAACATGGAATTCCCGACCTTCTATGAAGTAACGGAAGTGCTTAATAGCTAAATAAATTGCTAGAAGTTCCCTTCCAAATGCGCTGTACCTTGTTTCAGGCGGCTGGAACTTTTTAGAAAAGAAAGCTAATGGACGCCATTCGTTATCAATAAATTGTTGTAGCACAGCTCCAGCTGCGAAGTCTGAAGCGTCAGTGTTGATTCTAGTCGGGGCTGTGTCGGATGGAAATATAAGTAACACGGAAGAGGCAAGGGCTTCCTTGATGGCGGTGAAGGCATTAGTTGCTTCGTCGTTCCAATCTACAGTGACAGAAGCAGCAGAACCTTTACGTGGATGTTTAAGAAGTGCGTGAAGCGGAAGGAGAATTTGGGCAGCAGACGGAATGAAACGATGGTAAAAATTTACCATCCCTAAAAAACGACGGAGTTGACCGCTGTTTACGGGTTTTTCGGAAACTCACGATGGCTGCCCACACGATCACTCACAAGAGGCGTATACCTTCGCCAAGAGATTGTATGTTCGAGAAACGTATAGGGATGAAAATCCGAATTCACACTTGGAAGAGTTGACACATAGACCAAAATTCACTTAAGTCTGGAAACAAGACTTGCTGCAGATGTGAAGTCTGTTCTTCGGGAGCGACTGCAGTCATAAGTCGTCTATGTAGGCGCGAAGACGAAAGGTAAAACCGCGTAATACTGAGTCTAAAAGACGTTGGAATGATTGACTAGCATTTCGTAAACCGAATGGCGTTCGAAGAAATTCGTAAAGGCCGAAAGGAGTGATAATGGCAGTCTTATGAATGTCGTCCGGATTGACGGGAATTTGAAAAAATGCGGAAATTAAGTCAATTTTTTGAGAAGATGGTACAACCAGAGAGATGGGATGTGAAATCCTGTAAATGAGGTACATTATAACGGTCCGGGCGGGTGATTGCATTTAGGCAGCGATAATCGCCGGTCGGGCGATAATCCCCATTCGGTTTGAGAACCATATGTAATGGAGAAGCGTAGTCAGACTTTGAAGGTCGGATGATGCCCTCTGGCTTAAGAGAGGATATCAAACTCTAGCTTGTGCTGGGGCTTTGAGTTATCCTGTGCAAGCGCCTAGGTGAGAGAATGGAGGTCTGCGTGGCCGGAAGTTTCAATGTGATGAAACGACTGTGTTTTCACAGGAGGAACTTTGAGACTGGAGAAAGAAAGCCTCGGGAAATGCGTAATTAATAAGATTTCAAAACATGTCTAGATGGGGATAAAGATTATGGCCCACGATGGAAACAGACGCACGAATACAAGCGGATGAGAAATGTGTCTCAAAATCAGTGATGCGGTTGTGGTTCATGGTCAACAAGAAGGTTGAATGTGACAGAAAGTCGCACCTATTATTGGTAAAGGGGACGTTTTCGGGCTATCGTGAAGTCCCATATAAAGTCACGACGGAACGAGAGCGTTAAATGGAGTCGTTTGGTACCATAAGTGTTAATGGTTGTGCCATTGGCGGCGCGTAAAGAGCCTGATGCTTCTGGAGCATGAGTTTTCCCGAGGATGGAACGAGGTACAGCTGAAATGGAGCTCCCACTATCTACGAGATAAGATAGTTTGGTGGAGGGATCGTAGACACAAAGTAGGTTTGACGCTTTCGATACCACCCCGAGCGAATTTATGGAGTGGTGTTTAAGTTTAAATTCCCGAATGTACAAGGCTTAAGACATGACCGAGTTTGATCTCCAAAACGTTGATGATTTCTACAAATACCCTGCTGGTTATGTGACGGGAACTGAACCAAAGCCTGAGAATCAACAGGAGAAGAGGCGAACTGACGCGAAGGAGTAGGTGAGCGACGATATGAACGTCGTTGCATAGTTGGAGAGCGAGAATTATGACCATAATTGTAAGCAGAATAAGTATTTGATGCATTGTGAGGGGGCTGGGGGTATGAAGGAGGCGGGGGGTATGAAGGAGGCGGGGAATAAGGATGATGAGAGGATGAAGGATACTGTTGAAGTTGAGGATATTGTTGTTGAGGATAAGGATATTGTTGTTGAGGATAAGGAGGGGAAGGAGGAGGGGGGGGGAGGAGCAGTGGAACGCGTTTCCAAAGCTCGCATTCTAGTAGTTAAATCCATGATGGTGTTCTGCAACACCTGTAGTTGGGAGATAATATAAGCATTTTCAGTGGGCGGCGGTTGTCGCATCGCGTTGACTGACTCATTTACATGCGATAGTGACGCTGGTGTTAAGTTATTATTACTGGTGGGATCCGTGATATGCGAAACTTGTGAAGGTATGTCTGCTGTCGTAAGAGGTTTCGCTTTGCAAATTCTGTCAGCAAAAGTAGCTAGTTCTTGTAGTGAACAATTAGGGTCGACGGTGGCTAAGCGCAATTGCATCTCTGCAGGGAGTTTCTGTAGGAAGAGATGACGTACAATATGTATACAATTACCTACAGGAGGACCGTCGAGAAGATTGAGCATATCAGATAACAGAACTGACGGCAAACGATCTCCAAGAGAGCCGCCTGTCAAAAGCTTTTTTACTTTTTCAGCATCGGTTTCACCCAGCCGGTTTAAAAGTTCGGTTTTAAGTTGGGTGTAGGGCTGGTTGTGAGAATGCAAGGAGGGTAAAACATCCTTTAGGCGCTGTAAAACAGGGACAGGCAAAATGTTTAAAAGGGCTCTGAATCGGACAAGCTCGTTGGTAGATTCGAGCTGGAGCTCGAGCAGCGTAAATGTGAGATCCAAGTCATTATTGAGGAACTTACCAGTATATACACTAGGGGATTCCCTGTCTGAAGCAGGCTGTTGCGATATAACGTTGATATAAAGAAAAGGGGGCGAAAATATTTAGCAAATATAAATCCACATCTGAACTCTTAGTAAAATTAAATGAAAAAAAAAATAAAAATATTTTTGAAAATTGCGAAATAAATGAGCTAAAATGCTATTTACGTAAGATAAACTTGAGAAATATAGTGGGTCTGAGACCAAAAACAGAGTAAATTTTCACAAAAAAGGCATATAATATTAACAAAAATATATAGTGGGCCGCTTTTATGGGCCAAAATGGTTTAAAAAATAGTAATTTAAAATGCAGGAAATCGACCTGTTAAAAATTTTGAAATTTTTCCGTGAAATAGATTAAATTTTGTTTTTAAATATTAGGAAATTAAACTTCTGCTTCAGGATGTGGATCCGTGTGTGTCCTGTTGAGATGAGAGAGATTTCTGGGTAGCTATAGGTATGCTGGGATGGAACGACAGCACTCCTGTTTTCACTACGAAGGGTCACCACTATGACGTTGAGAGTCATACACAAATCAGAAAGGCTGGGTCAATAATACAACTTCGGTCAGAGGTCGGAATCTATATTGAAATAGTAAACATAATTAACATAATTATAAACAATTAAACAAAATAATAATAATAATAATAATAATAATAATAATAATAATAATAATAATAATAATAATAATAATAATTACATTGTGGAAAATAAATATTATAGTTACGCATGATAATTCAGTTTTCTATTCATATTTGACATTTTGTTTTAAGGTAAACTATTATATAAAATATATAAAATTTTTAGCGTAAGTTTCTTAGTATAACTAATAATTTATAAAAAGGTTATTTAAATGTAAATAAATATAATGTATAATAAAGATTATTTTATATAGAATGTTTTTCACTAACATAAGCATGCGGCACAACACAGAATTTATATAGTAATACGAGATCAAAATATGATACACAGAACTAGGTTTGATAATCAACGTACCTTGCTAACACTCAAGGGAAAAATGTTGTAACGAAAGTTTTAATAGCACAAAAATAATATCAAAGCAATCAGTGGTGCTTCATAAACAAATGTAAAAAGGATTTGGTAAACTGTTTCTGAGATTACACTGAGCTTGGCAGTTTTTTGACGAAATATTTGAAATGCTTCTTGAGAAGAAATGGCGGCTGTTGTTCTGTTGAAGAAAACGAGATTTTTCTGTCATGTGACAAGCCGATCCACAATATTCAAATAAGAAGAAGAACGGAAGGTAATATGGCTCCCCTCTGAACAGAGGATATATATATATATAATATATATATATTATATTAGATTATATATATATATATATATATATATATATATAATATAATATATATATATATATATATATATATATATATATAATATATAGTATATATTATATAATTATATACTATCTTATATATATATATTATTTATTATATACTATTTATAGTATATATATTATATATATTATATTAGTATAATAGTATATATATAATATATAAATATATATATAATAAATATATATTATATATATATATTATATATATATATATATATATATTATAATATATTATATAATATTATATAATATATACATATAATATATATATATATATAAGTATATACATATATATATATATAAATAATTATAATATATTATATATATATATATATATATATATATTCGTATTATATATAATATATAATTATATATATATATATACTATTATATATATTATATATATTATACTATATAATATATATATTTGAATCATAAATTGGTCAAATGCATGCTCGTAAAAAGACTTAAGTTAAGTTCTTCTCATTGTGTTCAGATGTTACGTACAACGCTCTAAAGGTTAGGTCCTTTAAGGGAATGTTACTCGTTTGGAAACGAAAGTTTTCCCTGTATTTCCTTTAGATCCTTAAGTAACCCAGAGCGGGTCTTTTGGATGTTTTAAAATTGCGCTGCCACAATTTTACTATGATTTTAATATATTAGTTGTTTCATTCTTCTTCATTTATTTCAATAAAATTTTTAAAACGAAGGTTTAAATAACAATTTATTACATAAAAGGAGACTCAAACAGTTGAGATAGCCAATCCGAAAGATAAATAAAGGATTTATACCAGATATTTCCTACAGCGTTGATTTAAAAAATGTCCGATGAAAGAGTTAAAGTAAAACATTTTTTTTTAGATTAACCATGTTTTTTTTGCTCTTTTTAGACTAAAGAAAGTATCTATTTTCAATTTAAAATAGAGTAGCTTTCAAAAATGTTCCAATGAACATGTTTTTTTTATATATAAGAATCTTTTCAGATTTGGAAATATGTTTTTTTTGCTCCCCTGATATTTTAAAAAAAAAGATATCATTTTTAATTTTAAAATAACGTAGTTTTTACAATTAAGAAAACTTTTGCCAAACGTCTAATTTCTTTTGCATAGCATTGAAGGAAGAAGCGAAAAGCATTTAGTTTTTGAATTTAAAGTATAAGTTTTTATTATTTTGCTTAGATTAGTCTGCATTAGTTTCATAGTTATATAATTAAGCTTATTTTTTTTCTCTCATATAAGCTGAGGAATGGGCGAGTTCACTCCATAGGGGGGAACAGCCCATTTTTTAAAATAAAAAATATGATAAAATAGAAAAAGTAAAAACTTTTTTATGAAAAAATAAAAAAAAAATAAGAAAACAAGCTTAGCTTCATTTAATACTAATCTCTAACATTTTAAAATAAGCAACTAACAAATGCTTGCCGAGTACATAGTGACTCATGCATTAGACTCATATCGTTTCGTTCACCTGAAGTCATTGAGTACGAATGAATGAACGGTGAATTTGTTTACATCGTAAATGCCCTTGGAAAGAGAAGAGGGAGATAGACGAAGAGGAAAATGCATCCTTTTTTTTCTTACCTCTATTCTCTTATAAAGGAAAGTTGCTTTTGCATGTTGAATAAATTAGAGAGAATATTGTTTTTGCATTTATATAATTCTCATAGAGTTCTTAAATATAATTACTTTGTTTTAATTAACAACTAACCTTTAATATTCATTACTTTGCTTTAATTTACCCTCAAGCTTTTATTTTTTTAAAATTTTTGATCAAATTTGATCTGGCGACCATTTAACTATTCCTATTTAATTTTTAAGGAAAACTAACATCGTTTAACAAGCTAGAATATTTTTTAAGGAAAACTAACATTGTTCATTAGGCTAGAATATTTTTTTAAGGAAAACTAACATTGTTTAACAAGCTAAAATATTTTTTAAGAAAAACTAACATTGTTTAATAAGCTATAATAATTTTAAGAAAAGCCTAACTAATTTTAGCTTTTTAGAATTAACAGTTCTTTTAAGTAGTTGGTTATCATCCGCGATATTAACATTATCAATATGTGCTTTAGTTTGCATGATTAATTTAAAAATAAGTAAAGCATATAAAGTATTAATTAAAACCGCCTCTAGTAGAACAGCTTCAAAATTTTTAACATTTTAAAAAAAAAAAAAAAAAAGAAGAAGAAAACGTTTTAAACTAATACTTCCAGGAAAATTAAAATGATTTTAAGAAATGAATCAGTAGTTTCGGACTACCATGCACCACTAGTATACGTTTACCAAGACTTTTTAGATCTATCATTATATACGCAAATCTTGTCCAATAACCGTTCCTCATTGTTGGTGACAAACATAGATTAATCGTCCGAATCCATAACACCAACACCCATAACTGTTCTTGTTTTCTACCTTTGTTTATTAAATTTAATCAGAGTTTAGCTATGAGAAACCTTTTCTGAAACAGATAATTCTTCCTTATGTTCCGAATTTGTAAACTCACCCATGTTTCTCATTCATGAGATGGCGAGTACTACCATCTTCTATGGAGTGCTAGGATGACCTATGTTCCGGCTGACATAATGCAACCTATGGTTGATTAAAACAATCTTTAGATAAAGATATCCTTCTTTTTTCGAGGAGGGTTCTTTTATCGTACTCACGTTTATGAGTGCAAACAATTTTTTCAAATCAGCATGGTGTTGCAATGTGTTTAAGTGACGCCTTAAAGGCCTTACATGTTCAACAGCTCAAGCATTCCTTAATATTTTTTCTCCACGATTCAGACTCTGACTCAATACAAGAAGAACTTCCCATTTCAACAACAAGCTTCCCCTAGAGACTGCCCACAGTGCCATATATTCCTTAAACGTCTCTTCCTAGAGACTCAACTCTTTAATCTCTATCACAAGATGGTAACCTTGTTTTGCCAGCCTTCTTACAAAACCAAAATAATTCGTTCTCGAACGTTCTTCTGAACAAAATAAACGTGTAGCTATGCATAACAAAATACCCCTTGCATTCTTGCTCGCCTCACGATGGGAAAACATCGGGGTTAGCCCACACAATCATAGCCAAAGCCTCTTGCAATTCGTCTGCTAACTCCTGGACCGAGCAGTTGAATTTATAAGTGGATACGGATAAAGATGAGTGGAAGTTTGAGTGCATTTTTTGTCCAAAGCAAGAAAATATATTTTCCCCAAGTTACTTAACCAAACAGCCGTGTATAATATTAACACACCTTTATATATACATGACTATATATATATATACTATTATATAATATATATATATATATATATATATATATATATATATATATATATCATATTATATATATATATACTATTATATATATGTATAAATATATATATGTAATCTAATATATATATATATTTATATATATATATATATACTATATATATATATATATATTTATATATATACTATTTATATATATGTATATATATAAGTTATATATATATATATAATATAGTATATATATAGTATATATATATTATATATATATATATATTATATTCTACTATATATATATATATATGAATATATTATTGTATATATATATGTATTATATATATTTATATATATTATATACTAATTATATAGTATTATATATTATATAATATATAATATAATTAATCTCTTTCATAATATTTTATCTACTGTAACTTATAAACATATCCATTTTCCTCTAAATCAGGCATTAAATTTACTGGATACAAAGTGTATCATCATTTCCATGGCTTTCATAAGATGATTTTTATTTGAAGACAGTGAAGGTAAATTGTCGTTTTTTTTAATACATTTTTATTAGTAACATTACAGCGGTAATCCAAATTTAATTGAGTTTTATTTAATAAATATTCTATTACATGTGGAAAAATGTCACCTGAAAAATTCCTATATTTTCATTCATTTTTGTATAATACATATAAAGTGATTTTGATTGATTTTATATATTAATTAATTATTCTTTTTAATGATTTTATTGTAATTATTATATGTTGGTGAGTGCGATAATTTTATAATTATATATAATTGATTATTATTACTTTTATAATTATATATAATTACTTAATTTTATAAATTTTTGATCATGTAACTACATATAATTTACTGATTCTTATTAACTCTGTAATCGTGTGTTGTAATTAGTTAACCATAATTGTATTATTGAAACATTCCATTTATTCCGAAATTATCTGCTATTCACAGTTTGTTGTGACGGGCTTGTTGTGACGAGCTTGTTGTTTAGAGGACTTTTGTTTAGAATTTATGTTTTCGAGGACTTAATTGTTCCATTTGAATAAAGAATAAGAGGCACTACTTTTATTCATGAATCCCTGCAAAAGGTGACGCCGAGCGGCCCAGTCACCACAACTGGCGACCTTGCCAGGATGGATTCGAGCATGGAACTTCATTAAGCAGTAGACACAGCGGAGCAAGGCACCCCAACAAAGTCCAACAACCTTCATTGAGAAGCCAATTACATGGGAAAAAGCCAAGGGGCTATACAAGTAAGACAATTTTAAAGATAAAAATTCTTTTTAAAATTTTAGAGAGAGAAAGCTCTCCGATCAACTCAGCCAGTCTTAGAGAGAAAGCTCTCTAGTCAACTCAGCCAGCTTTAGAGAGGAAGCTCTCTACTCAAATCTCAGCCAGTATTAGAGAGGAAGCTCTTTAGCAAGCCCAGCCAGTTTGGAGGAAAAGTCCTCCATAAAATAGAAGAGAAATCATATTATCCTTTTTTCCCAGCTCTCTCTCCACCGCTAGATAAAAAGATATAATTATAATATTATTATTATAATTGATAGATGTCAATATTGAAATATTTATTTGCAGAGAGGTTTAGTAGAAGTAAAAGGCTCTCATTTAATTATTAAACGTAAAAACTATCTTGATAAGGTTCAAGGACACTTATTTTGCGGCCTGCAGTCATTACATTGTCTTTTTTATATATCTTCTTTCTTGTGTCGTACAGGTATAATTCTTTTAAACATCTTACTTCTTGAAGGTGTAGATTTAAAAACGCGATATGTCTATATTATTGCCTGGTAATAAATAATTGGTTAGACGCTCAACCAAATCCAGAATGTGTTATCCTTGGTCTCAAGTTCAAACATCCAACTGTGTTAATATTGGTTACAGACAAAACAATCAATAGTGAAGTACAGTTGCAAGCAGTGACTTAATTGGTGTAGAACTTACTTTCCATACGACTCTATGGCTTACCTCCTTCTCAACATACCTCTTCTTTTTTACACGTCCTAAGCTTAGTGCAATACTAAACCTTTATCTCACACACCATATACACTACTACTATCCTATAATATACTATCACTATACTATATATACTACTATACTATATCGCACTAATACCTATATATATATACACTATATCGTATGCTAATCAGCACTAACCTTACTACTACTATACTACCAACCTACCCAATGCACCTATGCTAATATATTATACTTATAATATCATCATATATATATTACCTATACTCCTCTATAATCATACAATTATACTAATCTACTAACGTACCTTTATATACTTTATATTATTATATATAATCATCACTATAAGTATTACTATACATTATATATCGACATTTCAGACCAGGATAGAAAGGCAGAACAGACAAAGGTAGAATAGAAAGAATCAGAGAGGAGTTTAATTCCCCAAAGTTCTCATAACCCTTTTTTTTTAGAGAAGGAGACGGGTTGCAGTCCATGACGCAAAGGCGTACACTTAGCTCAGGCCAATAAACATACACATTTGCACGCACACCACTCGCGATATCATAAGCTCACACGCCCTCACGCTCGAAGGTCAAGCAGTAGAGGAGGAGAAGGAAAGATAGATAAGAAGGTATATATATAATATTATATATAATATATATATTATATATATATATATATTATATATTATATTATATATATTATATATATTAGTATATATTATATATATAATATATATATTATTTATATATATTATTATAATATATATATATATTATATATATTATATATATATATTATATTAATATATATAATATATATAATTATATATCTATATAAGATATATATATATTAACTATATATATAATATTATATATATTATATTTTATATATATATATTATCATATATATATTACCAGAATTACGCCTCTCGCGAATGATTTTTCAGTTCTAGAGCGTTTTTTAGAAAGTCGAACGAGACTAAAGTGTCTTTTGTTTTTTATGATTAAGAAGTGTTTTTTTTATCTTCTTTTTTTTAGTGATTACAGACTACAGTTTAAAGCATATTAGAGGAGCCGCGCGGAATAGTGTTAGCCAGTGTTTATTTTTCGTTCATTTTTGTGCGTTTTTAGCGATAGTTTTTTGTGTTGTTTCTAAAAGAATTTGTTTTATTCATTAATTGAGGATGGCAACAAAGCCTAATTCAGACGAAGAAGGGTTAGGTGATAATAAGGAAGAGAATAAAGTAGATTTAGAAGGTGATAAGGAAGAAAAAGAAGCCGAGGTGGCTCGAAGAAGGAGGCAAGAGGAATCAGTAAGAGATAAGCCAAGAGGGCAAATTCCCCCGCCAGAAGCCCCTCCAAGACTAAACCCGGTTGACTTAGCCAACATGGACCCTTCACACACCTTCTCCCTGAAGCCTAATTTACAAGCAGAAGAAACTGCCCGGAGGGACAGTGCTCAAAGATTATCAAAGCAATCAATTCTTTTAGATAACACGATGAACCCCTCAGTAAAGCCAGGTACAGAACCTACCACGACTCACCGGAAGTCTTATGCAAATTGGAATGATAGCGGTAATTATTACGCCCGGAAGCCAAGGGGGAATACATGGGAAAGCTCCATGAACATTCCCATGACTCAGCCAAGATTTGACAGCCAATCATTCAACCCAAACCAGATATGGGGACAGATCTCCGTTCCTACCGGACCCCATATGACGCAGCCACAGCAAGGGAATATCCCTTGGGGATAGTCCGGCGGAGACCAAGCACAGATGTATGCCTCCACAGGGCAGGGTAGCCGGGATCAAGGTAACCATCCACCCCAGGAAGCAGGGTTTGGATATTAATACTGCCTCAGTCCAAACAGCCCCTTTCCAGTCAAATTTATTTAGCACCACGATTTCGCTAGGTGCCGGAGGAATTTAACGCTGTTTGAGTTTAAACTTTTGAACACAAAATTGTGAGCAAGGCATTAGGCTTAATGGTATATTATCGACCTTACCATGACAGATTAGTATGTTAGGGTCCATTCTAACAGAAAAATTGGAAAATATCCTTCGCAAGCTCGATGATTATGCAAACTCGAGTCCGAAAGCCAGATATTATCTCTCTCACGCCCAACTTTCTCTAGTTGTGTAAGGTTAGAGGAGTTTCCTCTGCGTTACTATCTTTTTTAAACCAGACAATAAGACACGATTTTTGTCTTTTTGTTGCAAGATTATGTCCTATAGAGAGACAGAGACATTGACAATTTACTGGCTTTCGTTTAGAGTGAAACCATTCTTGTGGGAAGTACCAAGTGAACTTTTACGAGTTGACGCAAAGCAGTTTCTCATCTAGACGTAAATTCATTGGTGACAACAAAGAGTATTACGAGATGTAAAAGATAGAGGATGGGGAGACGACTGAGAGATTAAAATTTTAAAAGTTTTTTTTCGCAAACATAAGTATAGTTGAGCTATTGAAGATTAGCAACAGATTTTCCCGGGAGCTTATTAAAAGTATAATCAACGAAGACAGATGGAGAATCGACAACTAGCTAAAGTGTTATGTAGCCAGAGGTGAGCGAAGGCGAAAGAACGACTGAGCTATGGAAGTTCTAAAGGAGATCAAAGGATCCTTTCATAACCGAGATACGAGGATAAAGAGAGACAGAAGCCAAGCCAACCATACCCTTTCGAAGAGAAAGGAAAAGCCAAGCAGAATTTGTCTCCCGAAAAGACGGAAGGAGTTTTTAGGAAGATTGGACTGTGAAGAGATAAAGGAATACGATTGGTGCTTTTCTTGTGAATCAATCGGTCACTCCGGGAAGACCTTAAGTGAACTCCCATTTGCCGTTTTGTGAAAAACACAAGCGAGGGTTCTAGCGCGCTGTAAGGACGCCCCCTCTGGGGCCTTCTTCAGATGTAATCAAATGGTTATTCGTTTAACAGCGCGAAGATTTTGATGAATCTGAAAGCAAAGAAGGGACCGAAAGGTCAAAGACTTTCTCAAATAATAAAGAGGAAAATGGACCCCACAGATCTCATGGAAAAAGAACTACGAGAGTTATTTATAGCCCGAGAACCATTTACGGGTAGCAGATCCCGTCGAAGAAGAAGAAGAAGAGAGAAGAGAAGAAGAAGAAGAAAGAAGAAGAGAGAGAGAAAGAAGAGAAGAAGAAGAGAAGAGAATCTAACTTTGCAAGCATTTTTTCGCCCCAAAGAGTCCATTTAATTAATATATATATTATACTATTATAATATTATATATATATATATAATATATTATTATATATATATATATTATATTATATATTTATATATTTATATATATTATTATATTAATATTTTATATATATATTATATATTTATATACTTTATTATTATATATATTATATATATATATTATTATATATAATTATATTATATATATATATATTATTCATATATTATATATATATATATTATATATAGTTATATATATATATATAAATATATTAATATATACTATTATATAATATAATGTATTATATAATATAAATTATATTATATATATACATCTTATATGGACACGTGCTAAGAGTTAAGGAGCTCGCCCAAAAACTACGCAACCGTTGAAGTGAAAAGCCACAAGTGTTCTATTATTAATATTTAAGCAATTTTTTTAAGCAATAAAGTTTGCTATTTGAAACCAGTTTTTCAGCCGGACAGAGGTTGTCCGTTGATCATTTTGCAGTTTTAAGTTTCGTTAGGAGAGGAAATACGCTTTAAGAGCCAGGACGCCAACTTCCTCAAAAGCACCTTGTTGAAAGAGACAAGAAAGATAGTTTGAGAGTGGAAAGCCACGAATTTTTATAAGTCAGAAGTTAGATTAGCTCCATGCAATAAAGTTTGCCTTATGGATCCGCTTCTAGTTTTAAAGTCATAAGAGAAGTAAAATAGTGTCTTAAAAGTAAGTCCGATAGTAGTTATGCCTCTCAAGTACCTTGTTGAGCAGCAAGTAGGACTGCGCTCAAGTAGCACTTATGTTTTTTTTTTAAATTGAACAAATAAAATATACCGTATATATATTATATATATATATATATATTATCTATTATAATATTATATATATATATAATTATTTTTTATATAATATAATTATTATATTAATATATTTATATATATATATATATATATATATATATATATTATATATTATTTATATATTATATATTATATATATATATATACTTATGACTGTTAGAGTCATACACAAATCAGAAAGGCTGGGTCTTAATACACACTTTTTTTTTTTTTTTCCGGTTTTTTTTTTTTTGTTTTTTTTTAAAGTCGGAATTCTATATGAAATAGTAAACATAATTAACATATTATAAACAATTAAAAAATATTAATAATATAATGAATAATCATAATATATAATAATAATAAATAATAATATTAATAATAAATAATAATTACATTGTGGGCATTTATCATTCCGCATGATAATTCAGTTTTCTATTATATTTGACATTTTGTTTTTAAGGCTAAAACTATTATATAAATATATAAATTTTTAGCGTAGATTCTTAGTATAACCTATATTATAAAGGTTATCTTAAATGTAAGTAAAGTATGATGGTATAATAAAGGATTATTTTTATAGAATGTTTTTCCAACATAAGGCATGCGGCACAACACAGAATTTATTATAGTATACGCAGATCAAATATGTCACAGAATAGTTTTGATATACAAGTACCTTGACTAACTCAAGAGGCAAAAATGTTGTAACGAAGTTTTTAATAGCACAAAATATATAAAGCATCAGTGGTGCTTATAACAAATGTAAAGAGGATTTGGTAAACTGTTTCTGAGATTACACTGAGCTTGCAGTTTTTTGACGAAATATTTGAAATGCTTCTTGAGAAGAAATGGCGGCTGTTGTTCTGTTTGAAGAACAGAATTTTTCTGTCATGTGACAAGCCGATCCACAATATTCAAATAGAAGAAACGGAAGGTAATATGGCTCCCCTTTGAACAGTGGAGCGTCTGAAAATCAAGGTTGAAAATCGGAAACAGGGCGGAGAGTTCTTCCAATAACGCGATGTGGACGAGGTAGGGACAGGCGGTTAAGGTTGGAGTGCAGAATAGGTTGCGGATTCGGGAGGATCTGCATTGAGCAGGAGGGCGGAGAGATCGTTTGGCGTGGTGCGCTGTGTGTTGGCCGAAGGAGTTGACACAGTTGAGGAGTTGGCCAAAGGATCAGATGGAGAACAAGTTGATGTAAAAGGCAGAATGGGCATAAAGTCGATATTATCTTGCGAGGTAGAGGTAGATGGAGCGGGTGCAGAAGGTGGAGAAGGAGTGGTGGAAGAAGCGGGATCATGTTCGAAATAAGCCGGTTTGATCCTATCAACGGATATATTTTCTGCTTTGCTCCCCTTCTGTAAGGTGAAGTACTTTCGATAGCGTTTTAATACCAGAAGGGTCCGTCCGTACGGGCTGCAACGGACTACGGTATGATTCATGCCGATTAATCGTGAGACAGTCTCAAATCGCAGCTGTGTAAGTTGGACGGCGGGATGACGTGCAAATGGCTCCACTGCCTCAGTACACTGACGGAGGGAGCAGGAAGTGTGCGTGGGTTCGTAGTTTTGAGGAAGTATAAACCTCACCAGGATTATTCGATAGGTGGAGCCATAGACGAGCTCAGCAGAGAGGATTTAAGTCTTCTGTGTACGAAGTTCTGATCCGAGGGAGGACAAGGAAGGGTTTCGCGGACCAATTTTTCGTCAGTTCCATGGGCCTATAAGAGAGCCTTTTAGCTGCGGTGATAAACGTTCCACCAGCATTGGACTTTGCGGATGATAGCTGCAAGAGCGAGGGCGGTGGAGCCGATTAGAGTCATTGAGGTCCTATCCAGAGGTGAGACTCAACTGCCTTTACCCTGGCTGTGGACACGGGCGAGGGATGCCAAACCTGCATAATCAGTATTGTTACAAAGAATGCTGGCACATTGTCTCGCTAGAAGTATCTCGCAATGGAATTGCTTCTGACCATCGAGTGTATCTGTCATGCAAGGTTTTAAATAATGTGTTGAACCATTGAGGGTGTAAAGGGCCACTAAGATCATGTTGACCTGGTCAAACGTTACAGGGAGAAGAAAATTGCTGAAAGGCGCGACAGTGTGCCTGTGCACTTTGGATTTTTTGACATTTGAGACAACATGCGTTGATCCACTGTTTTAACATCCTTAGTAAGGGACGGCCAGACGAATGCTTACCTATTTTGCTTGACTGCCTTTTACCCCTGGCGTCGCGACCACTCGTGAATGGTGTGAAACCCTTTGACGCATGGGGTGGTACTACTGGACGAGATGTGCGCAAGAGACGGTCCATAAGCAAAGTGGGAAACGCAAATTTCCTACTGTTTGAATGTCGTAAGAAGAAGCACTAGGAAAAACAATCTCTTCGAGTTGCTTGCAGACGAGCCATTTCAACGAAATCAATGTCTGGTAAAGGAGAGATAGCGTTAATTCGGGATAGAGCATCGGCAGGAATGTTGTCTTTTCCTTTTATATGGCGGATATCAGTGGTGAATTGGGCAATGAATTAAGGTGGCGGGCTTCACGCGGTGACTGTTTCACTGTGGAAGCTGTAATGGCATGCAGTGAGGGGTAAATGATCAGTTTACACATGGAATTCCGACCTTCTATGAGTTAACGGAAGTTGCTTAATAGCTAATAAATTGCCGAAGTTCCCTTTCAAATGCGCGTGTACTTGTTTCCGGGGCTGAACTTTTTAGAAAGAAAGCTAATGGACGCCATTTCGTTATCAATAATTGTTAGTCCGCACAGCTCGAGTGCGAAGTCTGACGGCAGTGTTGATTCTAAGTCGGGCTGTGTCGATGAAATATGAAGTAACCGGAAGAGGCAAGGGCTTCCTTGATGGCGGTGAAGGCATTAGTTGCTTCGTCGTTCCAATCTACAGTGACAGAAGCAGCAGAACCTTTACGTGGATGCTTAAGAAGTGCGTGAAGCGGGAGGAGAATTTTTGCAGGCGGATGTAGAAGATGGTAAAATTTACCATCCTAAAAAACGCGGAGTTGACGTCTGTTTTACGTGTTTTCGCGAAACTCACGGAATGGCTGCACACGATCCAGAGGACGTATACTATCGCAGAGAATTTGTATGTCGAAACGTTAGATGAAAATGCCCAATTCACATTGGAGAGTTGACACATAGACCAAATATCACTTAGTCTGGAAAACTGCCTGCAGATGTGAAGTATGTCTTCGGAGCACTGGCACCATCAATAAGTCGTCTATGTGCGAAGACGAAAGTAACCGCCGTATATGAGTCTAAAAGACATTGAATGATGTACTTAGCATTTCGTAAACCGAATGGCGTTCGAAGAATATTCGTAAAGGCCGAAGGAGTGATAATGCAGTCTTAGAATGTCGTCCGGATTGACGGGAATTTGAAAAAATGCGGAAATTAAGTCAATTTTTGAGAAGATGGATACACAGAGACATGGATGTTGAATCTGTAAATGAGGTACTTATAACGGTCCGGCGGGTATTGCTTTAGCAGCGATAATCGCGGTCGGGCGATATCCCCATCGGTATTACATATGTAATTGGAGAGGCGTAGTCAGCGTTTGAAGGTCGGATGATGCGCCTTCTCTAAGAGAGATTCAAACTCTAACTTTGCTGCTTTGAGTTTATCCGGTGCAAGTCGAGCGTGAGAGAATGGAGGTCTGCCGGAAGTTTCAATGTGATGAACGACATTGTGTTTCACAGGAGGGAACTTGGAGACTGGAGAAGCTCAGGAAAATCGGTAATTAATAAAGATTCAAAAACATTATTAGATGGGGAAAGATGTATCCACTGATGGAAACAGACGCACGAATACAAGCGGATGAGAAGTGTTCTCAACTCATGATGCGGTTGTGGTCTGTTCAACAAGAGGTTGAAATGTTGACAGAAAGTCGGACCTATTTATTGGTAAGTGAGTCGGGCTTCGTGAAGTCCCATATAAGTCCACGACGGACACGAGAGCGTTAAATGAGTCGTTTGTACCATAAGTGTTAATTGGATTGTTGCCATTGGCGGAACGCGTAAAGACCTGATGCTTCTGGAGCATTGAGTTTTCCAGAGGAGGACGAGGAAGCTGAATGGAGCTCCCACTATCTACGAGATAAGATAGTTTTGGTGGACTGATCGTGTAGACACAAGATAGTTGCCGCTTTTCCGATTACCACCCCGAGCTGAATTTATGCAGTGGTGTTTAATTTAAATTCCCGAATAGTTTACAGGCTTAAGACATGACCGAGTTTGATCTCCAAACGTTGAATAGATTTCTACAAATCCCTGCTGTTATTTGTGACGGGAATGACCAAAGCTCAGAGAATCAAACAGGAGAAGAGGAGCGAACTGACGCGAAGGAGTAGGTGAGCGACGTGAACGTCGTTGCATAGTTGGAGAGCGAGGAATATGACCATATTGTAAGCAGAATAAAGTTTAGATGCATTGGAGGGGGCTGGGGTATGAAGGAGGGGCGGTATTAGAAGGAGGGCGGGGAATAAGGATGAGAGAGGAGAAGGATATGTTGAAGGCTGAGAGATGATTTGTGTGGAGGATAAGATTTGTTGTTTGAGGATAAGGGGGGAGGAGGAGGGGGGTGGAGCCATGGAACGCGTTTCCAATGCTCGCATTCTAGTAGTTAGATCCATAATAGTGTTCTGCAACACCTGAAGTTGGGACAAAATATAAGCATTTTCAGTGGGCGGCGGTTGTCGCATCGCGTTGACTGACTCATTTACATGCGATAGTGACGCTGGTGTTAAGTTATTATTACTGGTGGGATCCGTGATATGCGAAACTTGTGAAGGTATGTCTGCTGTCGTAATAGGTTTCGCTTTGCAAATTCTGTCAGCAAAAGTAGCTAGTTCTTGTAGTGAACAATTGGGTTCGACGGTGGCCAAGCGCAGTTGCATCTCTGCAGGGAGTTTCTGTAGGAAGAGATGACGTACAATATGTATACAATTACCTACGGGAGGACCGTCGAGAAGATTGAGCATATCAGATAACAGGACTGACGGCAAACGATCACCAAGAGAGCCTCCTGTTAGAAGTTTTTTCACTTTTTCAGCATCGGTTTCTCCCAGACGGTTTAAAAGTTCGGTTTTAAGTTGGGTGTAGGGCTGGTTGTGAGAATGCAAAGAAGGTAAAACATCCTTTAGGCGCTGTAAAACAGGGACAGGCAAAATGTTTAAAAGGGCTCTGAATCGGACAAGCTCGTTGGGTAGATTCGCGGAGCTCGAGCAGGTTTAAATGTGAGATCAAGTCATTATTGTGAGGACTTACAGGTATATACACTAGGGAGCTTCCCTGTTGAGCAGGCTTGTTGCAGTTAACGTTGAATTATCTGATTCTTGCATGGATCGGGAGCGACATGGTAAAATATGAATAATGTAAAATTATAAAAAAAAAATAAAATATATTTTGAAGGAAATATGCGAAATAAATGAGCTAAAATGCAACTTACGTAAGCTAAAGATTGAGAAATTATAATGGTCTTGAGACAAACAGAGTAAAGTTTCACAAAAGGCTTATCAATATTAACAACGATAATAGTGGGCCGCTTTTTATGGCCAAAATGTTAAAATTGTTAGTAATTTTAAATGCAGGAAATCGACCTTTAAAAATTTGAATTTTCCTGGTTGAAGTAGAGTGGTTAATTTTGTTTTTAATATTAGGAATTAAACTTCTGCTTCAGGATGTGGAATCCGTGTGTGTCTTGTAGGAGATGAGAGAGATTTCTGGTACTACTAGGTATCTGGATGGAACGAAGCACTCTGTTTCACTACGAAGGAGATCACCTATGCACGTTGAGAGTCATAACAAATCAGAAGGCTGGGATCAATTAAATACAACTTCGGTCAGAGTCGGATCTTCATGAAATAGTAACATATTAGACATAATTATAACAATTAACAATAAATAATTATTAAATATTAATCATTAAATAATATAAAATAATAATAATAATAATAATAATAATAATTACATTTTTTTTGTTTTTTTTTTTTTTTATTATGGAAAATAAAATTATCAGTCGCGTGAGATTTTGTTTTAGGTAAACTTTTGGTACCATTTTTGTTTTAGGTAAACTTTAGGTACTATTTTTGTTTTAGGTAAACTTTTGGTACCATTTTTGTTTTAGGTAAACTTTAGGTACTATTTTTGTTTTAGGTAAACTTTTGGTACCATTTTTGTTTTAGGTAAACTTTAGGTACTATTTTTGTTTTAGGTAAACTTTTGGTACCATAGATACACGAGATTCAATATGATACACAAGAGCTAGGTTTAGCAATTAACGTACCTTGCTAACAATCGAGGGGAAAAATGTTGTAACGAAAGTTTCAATAGCACAAGATAATATAAAAGAAGTCAGCGGTGCTTCATAAACAAATGTGAAAAGGATTTTGTAAACTGTTTCTGAGATTACACTGAGTTTGGCAGTTTTGACGAAATATTTGAAATGCTTCTTGAGGAGAAATGGCGGCTGTATTTCTTTGAGAAACGAGATTTTTCTGTGATGTGACAAGCGATCCACAATATTCAAATGAAGAGAAGGAAGGGTAATTAATATATATATATATATATTATATATTATTAATTTATATATATATATAATATATATATATATATATATTAGTATATTATATATATTATATATATATATTATATATAATATATATTATATAATATATATATTATATTATATATTATATATTATATAATATATAAATATATATATATATATATATTATATATAGTATATATATTATATATATATATATATATATATATATATATATATATATATATAATATAATATATATATATATATTATATATATATATATATATATATATAATATATAAATATATATATATAACATATATACTATATATACTATATATTATAATATATACTTATATATATATAATATATAATATATATATATATATTATATATAATAATATATATTAATATTTTTATATATATATATTATTTTTATATATATATTATATATATATATATAAGTATAATATATCTATTCGAATCATAAATTGGTCAAATAGATGGCTCCCGTAAAAAAGACTTAAGTTAGTTCATCTCATTGTGTCAGATGTTACGTAACAACGCTCTAAGGTTAGGTCCTTTTAAGGGAAGTTACTCGTTTGGAACGAAAGTTTTTCCCCTGTATTTCCTTTAGAATCCTTAAAGTAACCGAGCGGGTCTTTGGATGTTTTAAATTGCGTGCCACAATTTACTATGATTTTAAGTATTTAGTTGTTTCATTCTTTTCAATTTATTAATAAAGTTTTTAAACGAAGGTTTAAATAACAATTTATTACATAAAAGGAGACTCAAACGATTGAGATAGCCCTCTCCTAAAGCAGCCAGATAAGGGATTTATACCGATATTTCCTACAGCGTTGATTTAAAATGTCCGATGAACATATTTTGATGATAACATTTTTTTTTTATTTTTTTTTTTTTGCTCTTTTTAGACTAAAGAAAGTATCTATTTTCAATTTAAAATAGAGTAGCTTTCAAAAATGTTCCGATGAACATGTTTTTTTTTATATAAGAATCTTTTCAGATTTGGAAATATGTTTTTTTTTGCTCTCCTGATATTTTAAAATATCATTTTTAATTTTAAAATAACGTAGTTTTTACAATTAAGAAAACTTTTGCCAAACGTCTAATTTCTTTTGCATAGCATTGAAGGAAGAAGCGAAAAGCATTTAGTTTTTGAATTTAAAATATAAGTCTTGATTATTTTGCTTAGATTAGTCTGCATTAGTTTCATAGTTATAATTACGCTTATTTTTTTCTCTCATATACAGCATAAATGCATTCACTCCATAGGGGGGAACAGCCCATTTTTTAAAATAAAAAATATGATAAAATAGAAAAAGTAAAAACTTTTTTATAAAAAAAAAAATAAGAAAACAAGCTTAGCTTCATTTAACACTAATCTCTAACATTTTAAAATAAGCAACTAACAAATGCTTGCCGAGTACATAGTGACTCATGCATTATTCATATTGTTTCGTTCATTTGCTTGCCGAGTACGAAGTGACTCATGCATTAGACTCATATCGTTTCGTTCACCTGAAGTCATTGAGTACGAATGAATGAACGGTGAATTTGTTTACATCGTAAATGCCCTTGGAAAGAGAAGAGGGAGATAGACGAAGAGGAAAATGCATCCTTTTTTTTCTTACCTCTATTCTCTTATAAAGGAAAGTTGCTTTTGCATGTTGAATAAATTAGAGAGAATATTGTTTTTGCATTTATATAATTCTCATAGAGTTCTTAAATATAATTACTTTGTTTTAATTA
>JABUQX010109061.1:0-25000 GCA_015478945.1 Trachelipus rathkii
AGTATATATATATATATATATATATATATATATATATATATATATATATATATATATATAAAAAGTCGCATTAAAATTGGAAGGAATGAGAAGAAAACAAAAGAGAAAGGTCGAGGAAAGAGAAGGAGATAAAAATCCAGAAGAAATGTTCAACATCTGACTTGAAGAAGCATCTTGCCATTTTGAATAGGAATGATTTAGGGAGCAGAGCAAATATGTTTGATGGAATGAAAATGGGAAAATAATATACTTTGCATTTAACAAAAAGCCAAAATTTTTGTCGAACTAATTATGAAATTAAAAACTACAAAATTATAATATTAATGGTGTGCATCAAAATATCACAAACTAGTTCTTTTAAGACACCGCTGCTTTATTTTCGATATCAATTGGATTAATTATATGAAGAATGGATATTCGACAGGTTCAGTCATAAAGATCAAATAATGGGAGAAGAGTTAGGTCGACAGGGCAACCCGGCCTTTTAATTTCATAGATTGAACAACTCCAGAGCCAGCATTGGAGGCTTATGTGCTTAGAAAACAGGATCTTTGGAGAACCTGGGAACGAGTTTTGAGTGCCTAAATGAAGATGATGCTAGGGCTTCCATTGAAAGGGTGAAACCCTACCTGAGTGTATAACCTGTTGACTAGCATCAATTTTGAGCCAAATTATTTCTGGAGTGTTCTAAGATAAACACTTTTGAGTTCAGAAGGAGGAAGATGTAGTCTAACTGACAGGGCGAAAGCGCTATCTGGGAGATGGTAGAAATATATATATATATATATATATATATATATATATATATATATATATATATATATATATATATATATATATATATATATATATATATATATATATATATATTATATATAAATATAAAAAAAAATAAATATATATATATGAGGTATATATATATATATATATATATATATATATATTAATACATATTTTTTTACATTACGTAAAAAATTGTTTTGCAACATTTTTTTTTTTTTTAAATACGTACAATTTTTTAATATAAATTATAAAATCGTTGCAAACTTTGATCATAGTAAAAATATTTATTCTGTAAATATTTATACTGTGATAAAATCTTTCAAAATCGTTAAAAAAAAAATTGTAATATCGATAAATAATAAATATCGATGTATCGATAAGTTGAAACACATTTCGACAGTTATTCTTCATCCCCACACGAGCGAAATAAAGCCTATAAATGATGTTTTTAGTAGCGTTATTTTTTATATTTTTATTGAAGATATACTTTTAAAATGTGTGTCAATCGCTAAAAAAAACTTCAAAGAATTTTTTGATACCATTTTTGTATATTAAAAGTTTATAGTTTTAATACAATAGTTACGTAATGCTTTCTCACATTAAGCTACATAACAACCAAATTTTCCTATAGGCTTGCTTATAAAACAAATTAGTGGGCCTCGTTCTCGTTTTAGGGCCATCCCAGTTCAGGTTATGATAAGATTTGTTTAGTGTACATAGATTTTCTCTGTGTATACCTAACAAAACAAAACCTATCATAACCTGAATTTGAGGACCTGAAATGAGACCTAACATGGATGGATCAAAAATGAAAAGTCTATGGGTTTTAGCAACTTAGAGAGGCTGTAACTTTTTTTCCTAAAGAGACTGCCACATTTGTTTTTTTTATATTTTTCATTATGATTTTTTTAGAGTAGCTATATCCTGTGATTTTTATAAATATTGGGGTGAAGCCCCTCTGTGATACTATTACCAAAGAAAAAAAAAACAAAGCTAAAGTACATGCTAACCACACTACAAGCTTTATAATAACTTTATAGTAACATGCAGATTAACCTTAGCAACCACTGTAACTAAAAACCTGTCAATTTGGCTTAGTGAAAATACACTGCACTATACCCAAACCATCCATATACCTATCCAATCCTTTCTTAAATGTTGCAATTGAGTCACACTCAATAACCTGTGGCAAACCATTCCAAAATTTAACAATCCTATGACTGAATGAATTCTTTCTAAGTATATTAAGATGGCATGCTTTCTTCTTAATTTTCTTACTAACAAATTATTTAAAATAACATTTTATATTTAGCATTATTTATTTGACTCATTTTATATTAACTTTGTTTACTATTTATTTAAACACATTATTCACTTTATTTAATTTTATTTCATTTTCTACTGAACACTTTGATTATTTTTACATGCTTTCCACAGTGTTTTGAAGATTGCACCCTTTATTTATTATTTTAAAGAAAATAACTTTAATCTTAAATATTAACTATTAGAGCACTTTTGATTTTAATTTTCTTTAAAAACCATTTTATTTACTTATTAAATAAAACAAAACAAGCACTACAAGTTTCTTTTCTTATATGTTTAATTGCTTTTGAAAGCAAATATGAAGTGAGAATAGAACAGCAGCCACTCCTTAGTTGCAGACATACGCCTACCGTTTTCTTCCCTTTAGCAGATGATCATAAATTCTATGAATGATTTTCTTTCTTTGTATAATTTGCTGGTTTTCTTCATTTTGTTCCAAACATCACTCAGAACTGTTAAATGCCTTCATAACCAACAATCTTTTAAATTTGAACATCTGTTGCTCACTAATCAAGAAACAGCTTAGAAAATCTAGACCAAGATTCAGTATCAAGCACAAAGTGAACAATTGACACAGATGAATAATTCAATTTTATTTACACAAAACATCAGTATACATCATTCTGAAAAAGCATTATAGAATAACATTACAGGCCTACTATATCAGCTTCTCTCCTCTTCTTTCCTCTCCACCCACATCTCCATCTCTAAATCGTCACTGTCTCTTCATTCTTCCTTCTTTATCTCACCATTCTTCCTCATACTCCTAAGCATGCCCTATCAGATTGTCCATTCTGAAAACACATGGAATCTTCTAGACTCTATTACTTCTCTTATTCCAGACTCATATCGTCTCACCTACTATATCCATCATGTAACACAGGTTACTCACTACATCTCTCCCTCATCTACTCGTACACTACCCTACGCACACTCTTAGACTTCTAGGTCCTTTTATCACCAATCAATTTATTGCACAGCTACCTTCCTGCTTCACAACTTTCCTACTACCCTCCTCATCCAACATATTCCCTAACTCCTCCTAACATATACTCTAAATATCTTAAACTCAGACACTTTGTTCCAGCTGCTCCATCTAACCATAACTTCAACACTGAGGCGTGTCTCACTTCCACAACCATCAACCTTACTCTTTATCCCGTTTATTTCAAGCCCTCATTTTACACACCCTGGCAAAATCCCTCTACCAATCCTCTCAAAACTCCTCTCTTCAGAATTCGCCACACAGAACAAATCATCCGCTATTAGATGAGGTGGTGGATTTTGGTGTAGGTGGAGGTGGCACTCTCACTCTCCATCTCCATTATCCCACCTTTTCTAACATCCATTCTCTGCCATCCCCCTCGAATCTTTATCCGCCATCCATATACAAATTGAATAACAAGGAGACATAACACCCTGCTTACTCCGCTGTTAATCCTAAAACCAATCACCATTGACACCATTTATTCTTACACAACGCTTCACTTCGTCATACATACTTTTGACTCCATTCATGGAGCCTACACCAACGCATTATATTCATCTAACACCCTGCCATAACCTTCCTATAACTCTTATCAATACGCCGGTTGCAAATCCATAAAACCTAATACAATTTTATTCTTCTCTCCTCACATTTTCTCATCGGTCAATGTAAAGATTTGATCCACAACATCCTCTACCACTCTAAACGCACGCTTGTTTTCTTCATCACTCAGTCCTTCAGTCACTCGAGCCACTCTTGAACCAAAATACCAGCATTCTACCCTCCTACAACACTCATAAACTTATTCCCCTAAATTTCTAGTACAGTTCCTTTTTCTCCCCTTACTTATATATCGAGTACTATTAGCCGCTCTCCTCCAATCCCTTGGAACTATACGCTCTATAAACGGTCTAAATTACACAACTTCCAAATCCTTATCAATCACCATCTCGCATCGTTCTTGATCATTTTCCACCAGTAATTGCTTCAATCTATACTGCAGATTTAGCATCTCTTCAACTTTTTCACTTCTACTCCCATTCTACCTCCTCCTTACTATACCTCACCCCAAACATACCTATCTCTTCTTGCACCATCTAAACCACACACACCCTACCACATATCACACCTCTTCATTAGTACCGTTAATTTTGTGCAGATTTCCTCTGTAAGTGTTCTTTCGTCCATCCTTCCTCTCACACCACATTTCATACAGGTTAAACAAAAATAGCACCGAAATGCGCACTATTCATCTATTACTAGTCTAGCAGATTTCCCTTATTCTCATTCTTTACCTTTCGCTGCCTTCCTTCCAGAAGAGCTTCCTAATTTCCTTGTAAGTCCCATTCATCCTCCTTCCAAACTGTCATTTTTATCTCTCTTTTTTTTTTCCTTTTATTATCATTATTTTAGAAGTATTCATTTTTGTTCCATTCTGTATTAATAAACTTCCATAAGGCTAGTTGATATGTAATATGAGTCTTTCATCTATATCATTTGAATTTAGTTTAACATTCTCAGAGACACGCTCGTATCACTTTTTTAGAGCGGGATAAGTGTTTTTGGCGAGAATGCTAAGAAGAAGAAGTGCAATATATTGGGGATTATACGGCAGCGGGATTTTAGTGTAGTTTGGTGTCGCGACTCTCGCTCATAGTGCGGTGAGAACCCGTCGCGGATTGCTAGTTGATGGCGCACATTTTGATGCGGTAACGGTGGCGCCAACGCAATCCAGTGATACTAGGTCTAGAGTGACAATTTTTAAAATATACGTAGGGTGTCGATAGTGCGGTGCGTGATGCTACGGTAACGGTGTCCTCGGTCTTCATAACGTCCTATTTACTAAATCAGTACGTGCAATAATTATTATTTTATAAAAATTTTTTAAAACTGACTATTTTATAAAATTGATCTATACTATTTTAATGTATAGAACTGATAATTAATTTCCTTTAAATGCTATGCTTTTGAATAGTAATAATTTTATTATCAATCTATAAGAAAATGAACCTAAAAGTTTTATGGACTCTTTAGATGAAGCGAGGGAGCTATAATAATATTAGCGTAATAGTATACCACATCATCCATCAAAATCATACAATCATCAATCATCATCATCAACAACAATATATATCCCTTCTTTCCCCAAGACTAGTGGTAACGAAGTGACCGTAGATCTGGACCGAAACAGGTAAAGTATATTGGAGAATTATATGAACCAAGTTGAAAAGAAAGCCAGGCCTTACCGCAAAGCGGGGTTATCGCCCTTCTCACTCATCCGATTAATCGAGACCTAGCAGGAAGCTATGGTCGGAGATATATAGCGACAGCGCCTCGTACGGAGCCTCACGGTACTTTGCGACGCTGACACATCACTATGGGCATTTATCTTGTTGGAGAGCTGGGTTCAATCAGAATTCTCTTGCAGGAGAAGGTTGGGAGTCCACTCTTAATGCTAAGAATGACTGCTCTACAACAAAATACCCCGAAATTCACTCCAAGTAAGATCTTTTATGTCTTACTAGAAACCAACTTTTCGACACGCATGGGGATCAGATTCCCCAAAATTCTTCTCATACATGCATTTCATTTCTATTGAGTCTGAGTCTCAAGAGTTACAATGCTCTTTCTTCTTTGGTCTCCCATGCACACATACTTATATAATAAAATGAGATTCCGAGGCTTTTAAGACCTGATTTATCATGGTATACGTGCCCAGAAGAATGCTATGCTGAAATATAATGCGTGTCAATAAACAAGACGAAGATGAGAAAAGAAGCGGGAGAAGTAATAAGAATTTGGGGGATTCGTACGGAAGAAAATGGGGGATGGTTGAGGTAAAGAAAAGCTTCACTTAGTTTATTATAGCTGAATTAGGAAAAAGCCCCAAATTATTGACCCGCGTAACTAAATTATTATTAGAGTTGATAGGTATAAAAATTAATAATTTATATATAGACTAAAAATTTTCTCAATAATAACAATATTAATAAGGTTAAAAATAATAATAGAGAGAACAAGCACACGCTCTCGCACACTCAAGAGAGATTTTCCATGTTAATATTAAAGTTAGAAATACAATCTAATATAATGTAGGAGTTGACAATCATTTTCTTATCTCTGCAGCTTATCATCTTCTCAAGTGTTTTTATTTATTATAATAAAATATTGTAATTATTTATTAAAAGATTTATTAATGAAAATCTGTTATATGCATAGTTATATATAAGATATATATATATTAATATAATATTAAACGATTAGGTATCTACCTATCATATAAACTAATTAGTTATATATAATATATTAACATATATATTAATTATATAAAATTATTTGAGTAGACATTATCTAAAATTATATAATGTACTTTTATCGGATCCGGTGTGATTGCGAATGCATCGAAAAAAACAATATATCGGACTTCCCCCCGGACTAGACGTCCAGACTCCCAGTAGTCGATTTTTAAATTAATATAATACTACACGAGCTCCTCTCCGATCCTATTCTCGACTCTCCAAGATCGAATTTTAATACACAAACCGATCTCTCGATACATCATTTGATATTCTGAACGATTTACGAGAGGAAGGATCAAATTTAGACCCTAGCTCAGTTTATCCATCAAATTTTATTATTCTTATTCAGTTATTTCAAACTTAAATAATTTTCATAAATTTAAATTATAATACTTGTGAAATAATACTTTTTTTAAGGCTAAAGATTTTAATCACTTTGCTCGCTGCATACGTAAAGTATACTCAGTATAATATATGAAAGGTTGTTATATTTTATGTTAAATAAGATGTAATTTTCCATGTTATTAAGTAAACATTATTAAAATTTCAACAAAGGGGGGGGGGGCTCATTTTAATTAGAACCAAATTGTCCACATTAATATATAAATGAGGTTAAAAAAGTTTTTTCTTTTTTTTAAAGACCTTTAAAATATTTTTCTAAAGTCCAAAAATATACTCAATCAAAGTTATATCCTACATTTTTTTATAAAAAAGTTTTCTTGCTAAAGATCTTCAAAAACTTTTCCAAAAAATCCAACTTAAAGTTGATGATATTCGTACATTAGCAAAAGGCAAGTAAAGTCTTTGAAATTCAGAAAATGTTCAAGTTTAGTTTGCAGCATTAAGTCAAGTCAGAATTTTTCAAGACTTTGAAATAAACTCACATTTAAAAAATAAAAACATAAAAGAATTTGAAAATAGCAAACTATCCATCCAAATTAATTAAAAGGCCAATTACCAAACTCTGTTATTATTGCAAAATATTAGAATGTGTGAACTGTGATAACAAAGGCTCATGGGTAAAGATACTCTTATAGTAAGTGAGGGAGTCCTAAGGAATATCCTGAAGGGTATAAGAATTAGAGTTTTAGAGAAAGGTGAAGGTAGTAGGTGTGAGTTGTAGAACGTGAGGTTGAATGCTGGAGGAGAGAAGAAGAGCAGAGTATGGAGAAGGAGTACGAGAGATGTATTGGGGAGAGAGAGATACGAGAGAATCGCTGAAAATGAATGCTTCCTGGAGGGGTGAGTCAGGAAGCTTCCAGGATTGATATTTGTTGGGGGAAACCGTGAATGGGTGGATGAAGGAATGATCTAATAAAATGGATGAGTAATATTCTCTACGGTTGTGTTTTGTGTGGGTGCGGGATGCAAACGGATTATTATGCAGTGTTTAAGATTTCCGCGTGCGTGGGTGTCTAAGCTATTATTTGTCTTGTTTTAAAATGGTAAAATGTAAGACTAAATTGTATGTATACCACACCCAAAGAGTCACCCAGTAACGCTAATAGGAACTCCTTACATAGCTCTGGGAGTGTGGTCAGAAGTAGAGATGAGTGACGAGTAATATAATGTATGTATTATGGAATTTTGAGTTTTGGTTGAGATGAAATAGTTTAGTTTAGAAGTTGTTGTTTGGAGATAATGTTAATAATATCAGTATGATAGGGAGAGTTTAGAGAATGTGGATATCCGGATAATCATTATATATTTAGTTCTTATATTATAGTAAAATTTATAGTTAAGTATAGGGGCTTTTATGTAAGTATGAGTATAAGAGGTGATAGATAAGGGAATATATAGGTTATATAGGTAATCTAAGAATTAATAAATAGAGTGCGAAGTTATATAGATGAGTCAAGACAATAAGGATTTAAATAGTAATTAGTAAGAAGGCTTACCAGCTAGTATTAATTACGATTGAATAGTTGAATCAATGATTGAATACTTATATAAATCAAAATTCTGGGTGGCAATAATGAAGAAGCAATTAGTTGTAGTTAGCAAAGGAAGTGGTGGAATTGTGCTTAAATAGTAGGTAAAGTAAGAAAATTATTAACTAAGCGAATATGGTGGAATGAAGAGTAGTTGATGAAAGCGGTTAAGGTAAAAAAGAAGCGTGGTTGATGTACTAAAGCATAATGATGAAGTTTCAAGAAGATGGCTTGGAATTATATATAGGAGTAGGAGATGAAGGGCTTTCATCCAAGAATATAGTAAGACGCCTTTGGGGGAGATTGAGGATAGAACATTCAACTTACTAGTGTGCAATATAACGAAATAGGTCAAAGTAACAGATAATGTAGTCTTCTTTTACGTAATCTTATAGCCACGCATATAGGACGCAGGGGAGAGAGATTATCGAGGTCATACGCTGTAGGAATAGGAAGCTCTTCTTGGGCAGGTTAGCGGACCTTACAGGTTAAGCAAGGACCGTTGAGACAGACAGACAACGAGGGCCATAATCTTGAGCCTCTCATAGATATCATCAAAGAAATTCCCAGTTCGGTAGTCTCTACATTTTTTGAGTACACTGGACTGATAAATATTGCATGTTGAGGGGGTTGTCTGGTACATAGTATTTGATCATTCTTGTAACAAGTATAGATAGTTCAATTATTTGTAGGGGCTGTTTAGAAGGAGTTGAAGTCTTGTGGAGTGGGGGAATTATATCTCGGGCAGAGGGTCCATGACCAGTCGATTGGTCACTCAATTTCCCTCTTGGGGATGCTAGTGTTAATTTAGCGAAGTGAGGTAGGTTAGGGATAGTAGCCGGAGGGCAGCTAGTAATGGTAAGGTCTGCAGTGTATATTTAGGATGTGATTCGAACAATTAGCAATGATGTCAAATTGAAGCTTGTTGATAGATCTATCCAAGGTTTTAGACTTGCAAGTTGATCCTCGCGGTGCAGACAAAAGAAAATGATTTTTTCTCGGTTTTTAGTTTGATATTTGGATTTCGCTAAGTTGCTTGTAATACTAGTCGTATTTTTGGTAGAGAGTATACACGGTTCATAACGCCGATATCTTCGAGAGGGGAAAGCGGTCTATTTACACCTGTCCCTTAATACTATCAGGGTAGAGTGGGTGATGAAATAGGGTGCACACTGTAAATTTCAATTATTATATGGGAATAAGTAAAATTTTCAATTTGAGTGTTGTATGGGGCAAGGAGTAATCTTGTCCTTGGGTTTACTCTCTGTTTGGGTAGCTGACAGAGCTAACGTGTGTCGAGTGACTGGAGGCCGCAACGTAGGTTGGAGGGATGGACCGACCGATGGAACTCACAAGGTGCGCTATTTCTCAAGTAGTAATTCTGAGTCATGTTAAGGTAAATAGGGGTTGGCGAACATCAATCTCTCCTCCATAATTATTTTAGATATAAATAATGATTTGTACTCAAAAAATATGAGGTGAAGAAGAATATAATTTAAATATAGGTATTATTTATTGAGATTTATATCCAGTTAGGCATATGATAGAGGTAATAGGGAAGCCTTTAATGGCAGGTATTAGTGATATATGGTGTTGGTGGTAGGCCTTCTGAATGGAATCAAAAGTATTATGACGATTAAGTTGAATGCAATGTGGGTAATGAAATAATATAGGTAGTCTAAATTATGGATGATTTGGTATTAAGAGATTATTAAATAAGTGTGAATATGATGAGACAATAGGTTGTGTATTTAGTTATGTCTTACTACTTAGGTTATTTACAATTTTGAGTTATTTAGGTAAATTGGGGTTATATGATAAGTAAATTCGATAGAGGTTGAGTGATGCAAGGAAAATGGTGTTAGAATGATTGAGATTGGCTAGGTGACTGGAGGGTGCCTCCTAACCTATTATAGTCCGTGCGGAATTTTGGGTTTTCTGTGTGGCGATTTGATAGAGAGTTTTGAGTAGAGGGTAGAAGAGTAATTTTGAGCATATTGTATAATGCCTAACTTATAAAGGCCGCAGGGAGGTTTAGAATAAGTTTAAAGCCGTTATGTATTAAAGATAATAAGTGGCTACTCGGTAATGATGAGATGTGACGGACAGTTCCTCAGTGTTAGCAAAGTATTTATGTTAGGATTGGTGAGTAGTCACTGGAAACAATGTGTGCTGTGTTTAATAAGAATTTATGGGTAGGCATGTTTGACGGAATAAAGAAGTGTGATAGCCGATGATGCTTAAGAGAATAGCTGAGTATAGTATTAAAAACGGAAAGTTCTCGCTTAGAGAAACTCATGGTCAAGCGAAAGTATCTGCTGAGGTGGCAAAATTTACAATAAAGATCGTAATTATGGTACATGCAACATAGCGATACTATTTTGAAATAGGAGCATCTCTTAAGTCTTGTCTATAAGTAGACAAGGGTCTAAGACGCTTCTAATAAGAAAACGTCAAACAATTAATTTCATTTAGACCGGGGTCTGAATTTAAATCTTTTCACCCCAGATCTCCATTTCTAAACAAGAAATATCTTGTCTCAGACCGTAAGTCTGCCAGGCTTAATCAATTATTGAGGAGCAAATCCTTGAATTAGGGGAGTTAGCGTGGGTTCATAAAAAAGTAGTGTAAATGAATACGTTAATAAATGCATCGTCTGCTTGAAATGCCTTCGTGTTTGCACGTACGAGTCTTGTTCCAAATACTCTTAGTGTGTTGGTTGCAGTGTGTGTGTGTGTGTGATGTAGGTGTGTGATCGATATCGTAAGGTGGCTGGCCATGGTGCTGTAAGTGGTGGTTGAAGTTAAGAAGTTAATAAGATAGATTGTGATGTGTAGGTAGTGTGATGACGTGTGTGAGTAGGTTGGGTGGGTTGTGTTGTAGAGAGAGGGTGTATGAGTATGGAGGATGAATTATGAAGAATGTGATTGGTTGAAGTGTGCGTGTGCAATTTGGTTCGCGTCCCCACCTGTGTGATTCAAGTGCTGATAATAGATTAGGTTTACTGGGGTATATGCGGCATGTTCAGTTTGTGAAAAGAGCGACGAGATAGATAAGCACTTTATAGCGGACGCGGACCGGCATATGTGAGCGGATCCTCGGAATAGTATGAGGTACGCTCATTGAGTCGGTGAACGAATGTCTGCAAAAGAACTTTTGATACCGACAGAAGTGAATGTGGGAATCACGTATGAATTTGTAATCTTTCCTTCTTTTCTCGTCTCTGCTCTCTCCAGAGGGTAGAATATACCAGTGTGCCATGATACGAGCAGTAATGGCGGGGTCTTCTTGCTTACTCTCCTCGTCTCTCTATAGTATAGTAGTAGAGTACATTAGGTTGTTAGGCATCTAGCATACCTATATGGGTACTACGAGGTAGATGTATAATATATTATATATTAATACATATTATTATATCATTTTATACCATAATTTATAATATATATGATTAGAGGGGTCTTAGTTATATATCTAGTATCGGGTTACCATATAAATATATATATAGGAGAGAAGAGAGAGAGAGAGAGAGAGACGAGAGAGAAGAGAGTAGAGGAGAGGAGAGAGAGATGAGAGAGGGATTTTCTGTGAGAGAGAGAGACTTGATGTTAACAGTGTGTAAAATGAAGCGGTAATGTTTCATCTTTTTAAAGTGATATATTTGTATCATATTTTCTTATAAAAAAAACGAGCAAAATAGCAAACGATTTTTTATTTTTTTTTTATTTATTTTTTTTTATTTTTTTTTTTTTGCTATCAATTAAGCAAATAGAGTCTTAGTCTGTTTACGCTAGTTTCGCATTGTTTTTCACTTGTTATTGTATTTGTAGGAAGGTCTCTCAATTCACAAAGTAGGGCTTCTCTTGAGATCCCACTCTTTCCGCACATTTTCCATCACACTTTATCTCATATATGGGCTTCTCCTTTTTCCCGGATGCCATTGTAAGCACTCCTCTTTACTTTGTCCAATATCTTGGGAGAAAAATGAGTGTTAGTGGTTGAGTAATAAGATGAAGAAATACTAAAATATTTATTATTTTTTGATATAAATGTTATGTTAATTAGATTAATGAGTATAGTATCTAGGAAATATTTTTTTCACAAAATAATTAGACATTCAATATATACAATGGTTAGTATTAAATTAGCTAATCTTTTTTCGTTCTAACTTTTTCAGTTAATTATTTCTTAATTTTATAAACATACTTAACGTTACTAACGGGTTTGGCTACCCACGCACTACAGGTGATTAGGTGCGGTTAAGCTCGAGTGCGGTAAGGCCACACAATCCAGTGTAACTTGGTGTGGTGCAATTTTTAAAGATTAGACAGGCGGTGACGTGTGCGGTGAAACGACTGTGTGCGGTGCGGTATAACAAAATAAAAGTGGGAGTTTATTAGGGGGGTGTGTGCGGGGCGTAGCTTCGCCGCCCTGAGTTGCGGAGCGCGGTGCGCATAATGAGGCTACGTAAGAAGGAATGCGGATGTGCAGAGATCCTGTACGGTGCGGTGGCGACAAATTTGGCCGCAGACCTGCTATTGTGTCAGGGTTGTCGTAGTAGAGTAGTGATTATAGAAGAATGGGAAGGAGCGCGTGGTGCGGACTAGCAATTATGAAGGAGTAGTTAATTATAATTTAGCTAGCAACTTTGGTTGTGTTGACACCTTACTATATTATTTTTATAAATAAAGGCATTTAAGGTGGCGCGGTGGCTGTTCGTTGGCGTGCGCGTATGAAAATCAACTAGCTGGTGTGGCAAATAATCTGTTTGAGTCAAAGCAAGTGTTGTGTACAGATTATAGTGAGAGTTTACCTACTGAAGTGCTCAGGTGCGTGTGCGCAAATTCCGGTGCTTATACGGCCACCTATTTACGGCACACAATACTATGCACCATAGCTCTAATAATCAGTATACTAACTAATTAAAACATGTATTTACTTAAATACAAAGGCAATTTAAACAGACAGGAAAAATATTTTGTAAAGGTCATTAATTTGTATGAAAAGACTACACCATACTCAGCTGACACATATAAAATAAAAGCATTTAATTAAATAAATAGGAAATAAATATATTATTTTGGTTTAAAAAATAAATCTAACTTATTTATATAAATATTATAATAATTAATTTTTTATTAAAACATATAAAATAAAAAAGGTGTTAATTATACGTATAATATAAGTAAATATACTAAATACATTATTATTACTTGTTTATATATATTAATATATATATATTATATATATTAATATAATATATTATTAATATATAATATAGTATATATAATATATATTATATTAGTATATTAATATAATATATAATATATATAGTATCATATATTTATAATTAATATATTAATATATAATATATATATAATTAATATATATATATATTATATATATTAATATATATATAATATATAGATTAATATATCTACATATATTATTCTTATCTTACTGTATAATCATGTCGGGCGTTTTTTTTTCAAGATTCGTTCCATTTCTGCTCTTGTTGATGGAGCGACCTCTTAATCTTCAATTATACTTATTTAAATTATATGTGGTCTTTTCTAATCAATAGATCTGTTCCAAATCTCCAACTATTTATTCTAAACTTTCTTATATCTGCTCTCCCTTTAATTAGCATCTTAGTGAATATGACCTCTCGTTACCTACGTAGTTTCACTAGATCAAATTTCTTAGTACTAACGATCTGGTTTGGTGAATTTGTCATCAGTGGGTATAATATATGCTAACTAGCAATCTGTGAAGTTCCAATAATAATAACTTATTTATTTAAAAACTCAACTTCTATTATAATATTATATATATACTTAAGCTGCTCCCTCTATTAATAATTTTTTAAATCATACTTCCTATTACTACCCTTCGACGTAGGCTCTATAACGTCTCACCTGTTAGCAACATAAACATTCTTGGGAACTTGTAACATATATAAATATAGACGAATTTAATAGCGGGCATTTCCGCCGCCGGTAAAAGGAGCCTCAGCCTGACAGAAGGAATCAGTCCGTTAGGTCGGTTGATAAGTCGGCCTAAGAAGATGGGAACCCGTGGATACCACTCTCGCTATCAAGATTGGGTAGAATATTTCTCGATTAGATCTGTCCTAGCTCGGACAGGAACGTCAAAGAAGCAATAGCATGATCTTATCTGCCCATGTATAAAGTACTGACCTCCACATTTGTTTTTTTTTTGGGGTTGAGGCTAAGGCAAGAGACTTATAAACACTGTCCCATACTGTTAGGCTGATCCGGATGCCACCTCTGAGGCGGGACCGTTTTATAAATAATAACATTTTTATCTCTGCGACGTATGATACAATTGGGTAGCATCATTAGACTATCTATATTCATATATGGTATTTTTTATTTAACAATTAAAACGTAGCAGGTGTATTGATAATAGGTACTGTATGCACTCTTATATACAATATACCGCATTACTCTCTCCAATACTACTAACCTATATAGCTATCACTGCTCATACGTGCATACGACGAAATGTGTGCAAAGAAGGTGTACGGTGCAGTTTCATCTTGTTTGGCGATGGTTCGGCGGATTTTTCCAAGTTCTTCCAGAATCAAATTAGTGACGGGTGTGGATGCGTAACTCTGCGGTATCGCCCAAGATGAGAATTGTATCACTAGCAATTGACTCTCATGTATTGAACTCAATAATCTCACTAATGGATGTCACGCGTTGTCTGTGTAGTGTTGGTTGAAGTTATCAGCTGCTCTCGCTCTCTACCAAGTCTCATAGCAATTAAAGTCTGATTTCTGCTCCGAAGATAACCCCTCATAGTCTACGATATAATATGTTAGTCTCTGCACATAGATCTGATTTTCTCTATTGTTTTTCTATCTTACACTCTGATCTTGATCGTCGCTGTCTATCTATTCTGTTTCTCTCACACTCTATACATATCTAGTCACACCTTAACGCATTATGGTCTGTATCTTTTGCGATATAGTGCGAGATCTATTATGAGGTGGCTTCTGTGGCTTACCTCACAGCTTTATTCGGCAGATACATAGCGTACGTAAATTCGAACACGCTGTCTTTGCGTATGGATCGGTTTTGCTAGCTCATTAATACATATTATATACACTTATTACCTACTCATTTTATATTGCCTATATTATTCTTCAATAGCTATACCACTCATTATCCTACTTCAATTCTCTTATAATTTCAGTAGAATAATAAAGTACAGTTAGTAATCTATGGGTTTACACTAGTTACTATCAGTATATTTAAACTCAATATATTATATTATGTTGATTTTAGTAGATATATATCTTATATTGATTCTTTCCCTATTCATTTTTATTAATAATTATTCTATCGAATTTCTACAGGCATTACTACATATAGCTCTTCTTTATATCTATCTGACTGGTCATCTACTCTAGAGAGTTTGTAGATATTTATGACTGGATTATAGGTCATTAAATAATTGTAGACTATAATTAGATGATATAAATTTGATATTTTTGCATTAATAGTTTCTACGTTACAAACTCATGAATAAGATGGTTGAATAAAACATCAATTCTTCAGTATGCTCCATTTATTAGCAGGTTAGCAAGACGATCCATATCGACTGAGATTTTGATATCTATATATATAATATATTAATACTTACATGATGAGTCTTTTAAAAATATTCATATTCTTTCTTAGAGATTCAATAAATATGTGCTATATTAACCATCATTGTGTTACTAATCTTTGAATTGGCATAAGTTTCGAGCTTTTGCAAGATGTATCCAAGTCTCTATTGTAATTGCTTTTAAGTAATTACAGATAAAAATTGGACTGTTATTATGAAATGTGTATAACAAATATTACTACATTTATCATTAATTAAATTCATGTGATGATTACTTTGAAAAAAATAAGGCAAATTTAATAATTTATGAAGTATATATGTAATAAAACTAGAAACTGTGTTAATCTTGCCAGTTACAGCTCCGAAATAACATAGTTATTATATATTTGACATATACCAGTGGCTGACGATTTACAATATGGAGTTGATGGGTGATGGTAATCGAGATAATAAGTAAATTTCACTCAATTATTCCATCTGTTAATAAATTTTCTACACACTTCTAGTGAGATATTTAATTACAGAATTAGAACCTGGTATAATTAATATGCAATTAGAGTTAACATCAGTTACCATTATTTTTACCACTCGCTTGAGTATCGTTAGTAACGCTTTAATTGATAATATTATATTAATATATATATTATAGAGAATGCAGTTAAAATAGAAATAAAATGTCGTATTGAATTATTTTTAAGCTTCACTCTTATAATTCATTGTTAAGTAAATATTGAATTTCTGATACTAGTTGCCATTAAGCTAACTTCTACGAAATCTGCTGATACTTCAACACTTTCTTGATAATAGTAATGATGTGTGATACATTGTTCTCACTATACACACATACTTGTATCACGTACTCTAGCTGATAGAGATAGCTTTTAGTGAGTTGAAGTATGGGCAATAATGTCTCTCTTAGTAATACAGCTGTGTGTGGGCATGTAGACCTCTCAGGTGAATGGCTGGTTATCTCAATTGGCTTATTGTACGAAATAATCTTTATTTTTTACTCATAGTAGAGTTGTGGGTCATTGGATAATGCTCAGAACTCGGAGGTAGGTGAGGAGTGTTGAGAAGAGTCGACCTCAGATAATTGACTTACTAGTTCTTCAGGACATACTCGAGATATGCATTATTGCTACCGGTTGTTCTCTGGTTATCTCACACGATGTGAATTTGGACATACAAGAATACTACACGACAGTTATACTATTCAAATTTTCTTGGCACTTCTCAGAATTACTCTCACCGCAGTTGAATTGATTATCTCATATGTACATAATGAATGGCTGTTGTACCTAATATTATTAGATGTTTTTTGTATCGTAGAAAGACTTGAGAGGAAAACTTATATTTGATGTTTTAAGATTTAGCGTGTAGCTTAGTGAGAGGGAAAGGGTTAGAGATAGTAGATGATTGCGTGTTTCAGGCTGCAAATATACTTTCTTTTGGCTGATCTGTACTGTGGCTGAATTACGGTATATCCGGCGGCCTACTCATGTATTAATAAGTTCGCTCATCTGATGTATACACTATAATATAGTTACATAATGACGGGTATATATAAAATCATATTAATATTTATAAATATATTACGATCTGGTAAATGTTAATATTCTATTAGAAAATGACATTTTGATAATATAGTTAATATTATATATATTGAATATTATGTATTTTATTATATAATTAGATCTCTATATATATTAGCTATACTATAGACCTCATCTATAATATCAGCTATACTATAAATAATAAAATATACTATTATTCTATCTATAGATAACTTTATTAATTAAGTTTAGAGAGTGAATGGTATAATAATAAGATTACTTATATATCTGTCATACCAATTTTCAGCAAAAATAATATATATTATTACACTAGTCAATTCTTATAGAATAATCATATATCTTTGGCACTGGGAATCATTTTGATAGTCAAGACTTAGTTCAATCATACTCAGATAATTTTGAGGTATTATAATATGGGGTCTACTCCAGTAGCTATATAAAATCTATGCTTTATTATTATATAATGTATTATTTATTGAGAAAATACTTATAAATAGTAATTGTTTTATCGAGTATTGCTATTATAATATAAGGATGTAGTACTGGTACGCATAGCTCGAGTCAGAGGGAGGATATGGAAGTTATTGATAGTGTATTTTTATTAAAGAGTGTATGATTAATAACATTAAAATATTATAATGTTATTATTTGATAGAGTTATATTAATAATATAAGATTTGAATACTTTCAAATACATAGATAATTGCTGATTAGACCTCTAAATCATGAAAGAAAATTCCATTAATAACAATTAGTATTATCTATATGATGACAAATGATACTTTATGGATATCTCTTGAATAAAATAACTGTTAGATATACGATAGTAAGGGCATCGTCCTATGCATCGAATTTATCATGTTGACTCACGTTAACATAAAAATAATGGGACTAGTAGTAGGACTTGATCGCTCGTAGTGATATTATTATTAGAGATAAGGACTGTTATAGAATTGTGCGAATGGGAGCATTTTAATATATGAGTATATAGAACTGAGAAAGATTCAATTACACACGCATTTGTCGTGTTATGAATAATGAGTATTATCTTCAGACTCTAGGTTGTAACATGGGTGATAGCTCTACATCGATTGACCAGTGGACGAAGTCAAATTTTAATCACTGACATAGAGATACATATATATTGAGTCGTATCATCTCGATTTGAGGGTGTATAAATCCTCAGAATCATTTCTTAGTAACTAAGTATTCTATAGAGAGTGGAATTTGTTTAGTGGATATATGAATAATGATTGAGATTTATAAGAGAATAACAATTACTACCTGTATTTTTTATTATTGCGATAACTAATAATATAATTACTTTATCATAACACCATGGAAATTAGATTTTCAGATAAAAATGTGTTATATAATAATAATCTGAAGAATTTTCCATATGTAGATTTAAATTCTTTCAAGTAGGGATATTTCAATAAATAATGAAATGATATTTTTTTTGGTTATTCCATACTAAATAGGGTTTATAACTTAAATCTTATATATGAAGTTGGATAATAATATTATTTTTAATAAAATTTTACACATGGGTGTTTAACAAAAATTATACATATTTATTCCTGGAAAATCGGGAACTTAGAACCTTAATATCTCTGATGGAGGTATAGTGCTATAATAAAATCTTGAATTTTCACTCACTATAATTATCACTACTATATATTATAATATAAACTATATACAAATTGTTAACTTTCACTCCTGAGAAAATATATTTTGGTATAGTACTTGACAAAATTTGTGCCATTTTTAACTAGTTAATAATGAATTTAATATGAGGCCTATATTATTTTCAAAATGCCCAATATAAAAATTTTTTTTTTTAAGTTATGTTATGATTAGCCACTCAATTAATACATGAGTTACTTATTTTATGATTAGTATAAAACTGTATTTACTCATTTAACACCTTATATTTTTTTTGTTTAAAAAATTATTTTTATTATTTTATAATTTAGTTCAAGTTTATTATTATTTTTAATACAATAAATAAATTAATATATTTAATTTTTCACTATATTTATAATTAGCTTATTTATTTTTTTTTTTTGGGAGCACTCTAAGATTTCTCCTTCATACGTACCACTCATAATTAATTGAGAGCTTTAGCACTAAAATTACTTCTTATTTGCATATTATGGCACTTCTATACTTTCTCTTGATAATTTATTATGTGTGGGGTGGAGTTGAACTAAGTAACGTGTTTTAATGAGTGCTGATTTAGAGCTATGGGGTGCTGTTTGTGGCTGACTGTAATAAGCATTCCGCGTTCGCGCCTCCGTATGCGACCGGAATTTTTTGCGCGCAGCCTGGCATGCGGACCAGCATCCGGGTAAGCGCCCACACACGCACCGGCACCGCACGAGAGCAGACGGAGAGAGAGAGAGATATAGTAGAAGAATGAGTAGATTGTAGACGAGGCACGCACGAGGAGACGAGACGATCTGTAAGTAAGTTACGATGATAGCAAGCAAGACCATGATGTACGACGTCGCTCACCTCTCACGCATACAACGCCGACTGGGAGCAATAAGTTACGCAGGATAGAATTTGTTGTAGGTACGTACTAGGTTATAAATAGAGTCTCTAAGTTCATTTAGTTATGATTAGTACGTTAATTTGGTATATGTTAATCCATACTCGAGGTGACTTCGCGGTGAGTCTTTTGGCTGGAATAAAAACATCGTAGTAGTGTTTCCCTAATGCGCAAATGCGTTGTCTGCTTCAGTTCACTTATACGCGCAGCACGACCGCAACTCCCTTAAATCTACACTATTTTTGTCCCGCCTCTCTAGAGGAGAGCAGGGGAGCGGAACCAAATAGTTCAAAGTGTCTTCCCACGCAGACTCACGCAACCCGCGTTGGTCCTATGAAACTCTTAAAAATTGCACCAACCATACACTGCGATTATGCTCGTCGGACACTACTTCCCACGCCACGCACGCGGAGTCACCAAACACCCTGGTGACCGACTGCGAGCCAACATAGTACGGTAAGATGTGTTAAAAAAAAAAGAATCATCGGAGCGAGGAAAGATTTAGCAATTAAAGAAATGATGTCATTGTTTTGAAGCAACTTATTTTGGTGTGAAAATTGGTGATCAAAATAAAGCATTACAACACGCACTCAATGTAACAAGAGGGAGAAAGATATTCAAAAAAAGGTCTATGTCTTACAGTAGAGAGACTAGATAGAAACGGCACTTTAGGAAGACAAAGATACAGTTGAATATGAGGGTATAGATGTAAGGGGAAAAATAAGAGAGAAAGAGGAATTATGGAGATCCACTCCCGAGGCAACAATGAGAGTGAAGATGAAGGAGAGAGATGATGAGAGCGCAGAAGATGCTAGAGATGTAGTAAGAGTATAGAGAGATTGGATAGAAAAGAAACTGACGAGAGAGAGAGGAGAGTAGAGTTCAGACAGAGGAGGGTAGTGAAGTATGCAAGAGAAGAGAGAGAGAGAGAGAGAGGATTGGAAAGGGAGAAAAAGACGACGGGAAAAAAAGAGATAAAATAGGAGTAGAGAGATAAAATAGCGAGACTGAGAAAGAGAGAAAAATAGAAGAGAGATCTTTTCCCCAACTTCTATTATAAATTTTCCTGAATCTGAGTAGATAAGAGAGAGAGAGAGCAGAGAAGAAATGCACTAAGATCAGAACGAAAAGCATATTCCTCTATGCAACTCAGTTACATGAATCTACATCGTGCTAATGACTACACGATCATTACAGAGAAAGAGCTCACTCGCTCTCAGGAGAGAGGAGAGATCGATAGAAGAGAGCTAGAGAGAGAGGATGACGAGGAGTAGAGTAAGTCTATCGAGTACGAGGAGAGAGAGACTCAGGAAGTTTTGGGAAAACTTTAAATTTAATTTTAGACCTGAGATAGTTATTATGAACTTTGTAATTAAAGTTTTGTATAATAACTTTAAGTTACGTATGCATTTTCTGTAATAACTAAAAGGGAGAAGTTTTTGAAACAAGCCAACACCCACTTATTATTATATTATTATTATTATTTATCTAATTATTATTATTATTATTATTATTATTATTTTATTATTATGTAAATATTATTAATTATTATTATTATTTAATTATTTATTATTATTATTATTATTATTATTATATTATTATTATTATTATTATTATTATTTGATCGAACAAGCTTAATATCCACACAGTTAATTACGGAAAAACTGGTATCACACACCACACACACCCACAGCACACACTCCTACCGTGCAAACACACCACACACACACACATATATATATAATTACATATAATATTATATGATATTAATATAATATTATATACTATATTCATATAAAGAGGGATGGGGGGGGTATATAATATTTAATATTATATTATATTATTATATATATTTTTACTATTTATACTATTATATTATACTATATATATCTATATATATATATTACTATATTATTATATTATATTATGATATTTATTATTATATTTAGGATATATTTAATATATTTTTATATATTACTATTTATATCATATATATATATACTTATAAATAGAGGAGGAACAAAGAAAGGACATTTAATGGGAAGGTAAATGGTTTCTTAAGCATCTTATATAATTGCGATTAATGCAATATTTAACACTTTATAATAATACTACTTACTATTAGGTAGTAGGGCTAGGGGTCTCTATATATATAGGATATATTAAATATATAATATATAATTATATATAGGTATAGTATATATAATATATTAATATATATATATATATATATTAATATTATATATTATAATATATATATATATTATTATTATAGTATATATATATATATATATTATATTATATATGTATAGATATATTAATATATATATATATTAATATTATATTAATATTATGTATAATATTATGAAATAGTTATAAATATGGAGTATAATATATATATTATATAATATTATAGTGAATATAGATGTATAGAGAGAAGTATAGAGAGGAGAGTAAAGATATAAGATAGTATAGTATATAAAGTAAGATGAGAGTAGAGGGATAGTAGTAATAGGAATATTTAACAGCTAATATAATATATTATATAATATATATTAATAGTGTATTATATCTACTAACACACACTCTCATGGTGTCATTATCAATATATAAAAAAAGTCGTACGAGAGTGAATACCTAAATAATAATGTTACTAAATTAAAGTGATTAAGCATTCCAATTTGCATTTGCTCATTTCACATATATACTGAGTAAATGTAATATATATACAATTAACTACATATTGCAGAGTAAATAATGTACTATCTATAGTATCACTGTACTAACTACATACTCACACACTCACAACTACCTAACTATAGTACACAATACACACTAACACAACTAAGCACATACCTATTATACACACTCTCACCACAGGGTCAACTATTCCATCAACAACGCACATGCCTATAAACTACCACAGCACACACCATGACAAATAATATCAACAACTAAGCACTCATCGGCACTTCGTGAACACTCGAATAATTTTTCCCAGATTCAATTTTGAAGCTCCGCTAGGTGCAACGAGAGCACAACAGTCTTAATACAAAAATTGATTGAGAGTCGACAACTTTATATATACTATCAAAGTACGTGCATCGATCAATAAACCTTTATTTATTATATATATGACCTTAAAAATATACCGCTATTTTACATATTGCCTAGAATAAATACTATATGAGGATTAAAGCTGGCGGGAAGGTGCAGGCCCTTATAAAAATTATCTCTTCTGGTCGTCTGGGAAAGTTTCTTAATTCAGCGGTATAATTATTAGGTATATCGAGTATTTAGTAAAGTTTAATATTGGTTCATAATTAAAGAGATGAAGTGTATATAATAAATGTACGTATATAATATATGTTGCATGTTATGATATTTTATATATATAGTATTTCATTTGTAATTAGATACTTGTGTAGGATACGTAGTAGAGGTGTTATAAAAATCTATTTATTATAAAGCCAATTTTATGTAGATTGACTTTACGTATAAGAGAATTATCGTACTTTCCTTTTAAATCTCATTTTCAGGTTGAGAGTCCTCATCGCTCGGCCAGCACCAACTTTAAAAGAGAGAGGCACTATCTATGCTTACAGGCCGTTAACTGACTCCGCTGTGAATCCACGTACTACGGTATCCCCATCCCCCACTATATAATTTTTTTCTGTGTTATATTTTCGTTATTGTACTAGGCTACTACAGCCATACAGGTAAAGACTACGTAGAACGTTAGCACGAGAAGAATCTTACATACGTTGTCTATTAAATATCATATATGAAGATAATCAGTAATAGAAGTTGCCCAAATTTTTAACAACCATATTCTCTGCTTATTCATAAAAACGTTATACCAGCAATTCCGTTTAATCCATTAGTATATTTATATATATATGGATCAATAATACTCGTATAATAAAATGAGTAGGTAACTATCGATTCATTATTTCTCCTGATAAATAGCAAGAAAATTAACCTGTCGCAGGTTTTATCACGTCAGGGATAATACGGGTCACTTCACGACCATCACGATGACAAATACGGGGAAATTATTTTAAAAAGGTCATTAAATTATAAGGAACGGTAGTATTGGAATAATATGCACAATTTAGTCCATCTAATTTAGATTGATTATATGTAAGAGATGTGGTATGTATGATCGCATCAGCATCGATAGATGATGAAGATAGATGATGATGAGATGATGATTGATGATAAGATTGATGATGGATGATGATCTGAGTACGACGAGAGATATAGTGATCGGGCATTGTATGATAACTGAATCGATGGAATGAGTGAGGATGTATGGATCTGATGAGAGAGGATGACTGATCAGGAATGAAATTAAGATGGATGAGATGACGAATGAGATTGGATAAGATTAATGAATTAATATATACAAGTTTACCGAAGATAGAGTAATAGAATACATAATATCATAGTAATAACTAGAGTCAGAGGATGGTGTTCAAATAATACATAATAATAGATATATATATAGATATAGTAATAATATATAACATATAATAATAAATAATAAGTATATAATAATCAGATATAATAGTAATAAGTCAAATAATAATAATGAGAATCAAAATAGATATAATAATGAAATAAAATAACTGACATAAATCAAGAATAACATAATGAGTATGCAATAAGCTTCTAAATGATAGGTAATTATCGCGAATACGAAATCGGCATATCCTATTACAAATATTACTACTTATACAGTCTTTTTCGCTTATCTACGCTGAGCAACGTTTATTTTATAGCTAGGAGGGGAATTTTGGTGAGAGGGAGAGAGCTATGCTGCTGCTGCATGGATTATGACAATCTAATTTCTCGTACTTGGCCTGCCTCCGGATCATTTTCTTGCGGGTGGGCTACGAGCTATCTTGGAG
>JABUQX010109062.1:0-13504 GCA_015478945.1 Trachelipus rathkii
ACTATTGTTAGGTTATATAGTTTAGAATATATATTATAGTATATTATTATGTGCTTTATATATATATAGTATATGCATTATTTATATATATTATCATTTATACTTTGATTTTTAGTACACTGTTAATAAAATATACATATATACAGATTTAAGGTTTTTTTTTTTTGGTAGTTATATAATATTTTGAGTATATTGTAGTGTGGTCATAAGGAACTATGATTACGGATAGTCTGTATATTACCTTATTCGCAGTATAGTAGGAAATCTTCCATATAAGTAGTAATTAGGTTCCATTCTTATATAATTGAGTATATAGAATAATTTGATACCATATTATCCTATACTAATCACTATATACTTATATTCTACCTGAATATAATAATAGATGATTCAATATATATATAATATTATATAGAGGTTATACTATATATCTATATATGTATATATATATATAACAATTAGGTTAGGATACTATTATTTTGCTAAATTTAATTAACTGAATACCTAATAACTTAATTTTATATATTAAGCCTGAGTAATTATATATATATATATATCACATGACATATAATTTTAGAAGGTAGTTAAACATATCTATATAGACGTTTCCTTATACGTATATATATATATACGTTTGCCCATAGCAGTATTATATCTCATTCAATATGAAATACCCATAGAGATATTAAGAAATACATAAATCGATAAAAATTGAAGTAAGTTTTTTTCCAAGATATTTTAATTTCTGAAAACAATGAGGGTTTGAAAGAAAGGCATCAAAAGGAGTTTCTTTTCATGCAAAATAAAAGTATATCTTAAAACACGTCGGGAGATTGATGGTTTTGGTTTTACTTCGGTTATTAAGGCCGTTTAAAACCGATCGCAAAAATACAACACATTTGATACTAGTGAATTAGTATAGTTCTGCTGTGAATGACTTGACCATTTACGAAGTGTGGTTGAAATCTTTTCTTAAATTTGGCTACTCCCTTTGTTGCAAACAAGAAAAAGTGAGCGCACACGCGTATATATATATAAGAAAAAAAAATATATAAAAAAAAAAAAAAAAAAAAAGTATATTTGTATTGTAAATAATTTTACTTATATATATCATATATTGATGTTGATTAGTGTTAGATCTTGAGTATATGGTAGGAGGCTATTTTGTTAGTATATAGTGCTAGGAGTATAGATTAGTGGGCATATATATATTAGGAGTTATTTAAGAATTCAGTATTATATATAATATCCTATTATAGTGTAGTAAGGTGGATATTGGAGAGAGTTATATTGATATGTAATGATAAGCCTGAGCTTATAAGTAAGTGAGTAGACGTGGTTGTTGATGTTATAGTCTATGATAATTAGAATATAGTATTATCTTCATGAAGTAGTTTATTTGGGATTATAGTTAATAAGGGTAATAATGGAAAGAATAATTCTTACAGTATGCCAAATAGTAGGAGTGAGTAAAATATAGATGGTACCATATAATGAACAGTGGTAATAATGAGTAGAGGATTGAATGGGTGATAAAAATCTATTATATTTGAATAAGGAAAGTATACTTTTCTTGTAATATATATTATAGCTATAGTAAGCCATTTGATAGCTTAAATAGAGAATAGTTATGATAGTTTAGAGGTATCTTGTCATTGATTATATATAATGAAATATAAGTCAGTGATGGTGCTTTGTAAAGTTACTGAATGAATAATTAGATATGTGAGAATGAGTGGGGGAGGGAAACCATTACGGAAAAATTATGCCATAAACATATGGAGGTAATTAGAGAGAGGAAGAGGAGAGATGAGGAGAGAGAGAGAGAGAAGAGAGAGAGAGGAGGAGAGGAGAGAGAGAGATTGTTTTAGACTTTAAACGTATTACTTTTATAGGGGGGTGAGAAAAACTCGTTAAAAAAGATTATTTATCTTTTTTTTTTTTTTTTTAGTTTATTTTTGGAGGGAATTTCACTGAACACGTCATATAAAAAAAATTCTACAAATCATTTCCAGGAAAACATTAAATTATATCAGATTATTTGGAAAAATAAAATGATTTTAGAATAAAAATAATAATCATCCATATCATGAAAATCATGTACCAAAAGTAAGGATCTAGCCCAAAAATTCTGATTCCTATTAAAAATAAAATAAATTGAATTAAATATTTAAAGAATAATGAAAAGATATAAAGCCCAACTTTGAAAAATTATAAAATAAAAAATAAATAAATTGAATAAAAAAAAAACATTGTTTCATACCTGTACATAAATAGTATTATATATACAGGATTTTTGGCTGGTATTAGACATATATATTAGGGATTAGTATTATATTTAGGTGATTAGGTATATATAGAGGGTAGCGGAGATGAGTGATGATTGTAGATATTGGTATATAGTTGTTGTAAATAGCCGTGATTTTGGGATAGGGAATTATATATATATATATAATATATAATTTATTATCCGGCCGTAGGGTTGAGAGGAGTAATGGATACATTGTTATTTCACTCGCGACAAGATCGAACATCGACAACAACGTCGCCATTAGAGTCAATGTACAGGAGGCACTCATACCACTCAGTCTTATACAATCCGCCTCCCCAAAATAGAAGGTCCTCTCGGTATTGTTTGCTCAAGTCTACTGGGCTGATCGATATCACTAGGCTTTGAAACTCGAAACTTAATTAAAATCCACAGAAGGGTGCTGGGAACACCCTTTCTGATACTACAGCTTAAAAAGCTGTTCAGAGATGGCGCTTTATCTTTTGGGAAGGCGGATTGAAACTAGTGGTACAGACGTCCGTCTGTGATACATTGTCTAACGGGGGACGCTGTTGTCAATGGTTCGAGTGTCTTGGCGTGAGTGAAAGTTTTCTCCGAATTGTTAGGGTTATTGGCGGAGGAATTTGTCGCAACAGTTTATTGTGCCCATGGTCGGCGTTAGTTTTATGATCTTTTGGTTGGGTTTTGGCTCACTTGTAACCAGGGCATCCCAGGCGGAAATATCCGTTTTGTATGTTGGCCCGAAGGGGTTCGCAAACAACCTGGTATTAGTATAGATAGGGTTAGGTTACGGAGGTTGAATATAGTATATACTTGTTTTTGGTAAGCTTATTATTAGTTATAGGTATATTTAAATTAGTATGGGATGAGTAATTTATATAAAAATATTTTTTTTAAATACATATTTGTACAAAATCTAATAGTGGTATAATATAGTGGTACGGTGTGATTCGTCACTCCATATTTAATTTCGTTTCCTGGAGGATGTTCGAACTAAGTTGTTTGGAAAAGTTTAAGTAACGAAGCTAATTAATTGCCGTTATGAATAAATGGAATGAAACAATCACGTTTCACAGGAGGCTGTAAAAGTGTAAATTTCAAATTTTAGAGTTCCCGGAATCTAATTTTAAAATTCTATCAAGGAGAATGTAATCTTTATGAAGTCTGTAATCGTTAATGCAATACTGTAATTAATAATAATATAATATTATATAATTAACAACATTAGTAAAAATGTAAAAATCTTTTAGTGTGCTCACCTCAAAGAGGCTTCACGATGGGCTTGTGTTGGAGAAGGAGATGAAGGTAGATTCTTGGAATCTTTCGGAAGGTGAATCACCTTAACGTCAGTAACGTCCACTTCGAGTTCCGTAGTCCGTTCCCTTTTTAAAGACCCTTCTTCAGTGGTACCACTTGTAAAGGGCTTGATAAATCCCCCGGGTTCGAAAGTTTTGGGGGTTTAAGGACCCCCCTGAAAAAAAAAAAAAAAAAATGTGACGTGACCTTTCAAAATCTGTTTCTCGAGCCATAGTGACGTGGGAAGGGAAACTGTGCTGGCGGGCATAAGCTCAAACAAATATACGCGTTTTACAGTTCGGGAGTTCGATTAACAGAAATGTGCTGGCTTAACGAGTAACTATTTTTATATTTTAGGTTCGAGTAGTGATATGTCCGAGTTATAGGTCGTTCCAGTAACGGGGTCACTACTATCATATATATGTGATATATATTTAATGAATATTATTATATAAGATATTTATATATATATTTATAATATTATTAATATATTATATATATATATATGTAGGTTATAGGTATAGGGTAGGTAGGGTATATATATATTTATTGATGTGATATATATCTATATATATAATATATATTTATATATATATATATATATATAATTATATATGGTATATATACTATTAATATAATATAGATAGTATATTTATATATATATTTATATATATATATATATAATATATAGTTATAGTATATAGTATAATATATATGTTAGTTAGGTATGCGAGGAGTCTTCATATAGACCCTAGATAAGGCATTTTGATAGTGTTGGAAGTTGACCGCGGGAGGAAGTTGTGGGAACGCTTGAAAATACCGTATTATTGAGAATGGAACATAAGGGTAACTAAGTAGTAATACATTAAGGAATTTGTTCCTAATGGAATTTAATAGCATTTGCTCGAAGGTTTAAAAATGGTTCGCATGAAGAAGCTGGAGTCAGACTAAGGGAGGAGTGTTGTGTCTATGCTGTTTATCATAATTATATTATGTGATCAGGGTGTATTCCGAGAGGTTGGTTTAAGAAGACCTCGTTATTGCTATGACATATGTGGATTATATCGCAGTGGTGAGACAAGTGACAGAGCGACTCCGCAGAGAGCGTTGGATAGGTGGTGAAACATATTGCACAGGGAATTATTAAAAATAAATAAAGAAGAGACGGAAGTGAAGAAGATGCTTTAGAGAAAGAGTAGCTGATTAGGGACGTCGGTAGGTAGAGGTAAAGACTGAAAGAGTTATGTTTAAAGGTTTAAGTACCGTATGTGTTACTTTTGTAATCGTGGAAGGAAAAAGTGGCCGAAGAGATTGATGAGAGAATAAAAGAAGGTTTGTAGCCAAGGGTGTGGGACACGTTGTCATGGGATTGCTGTAAAAACAGCCATGTTACCGAGGGATGTTTAAATTTGAATATTAAGCTATCACAAGTGTTTTTAATATTAAGGCCTACTCTTGTATATGGATCAAGAAGCTTTTTTGACTCAATTTACCACCAGAACAAAAAGCAAGGTGGTGGAAGCAGAGATAGAGTATTGAGACTGATAGTGGGAGTGATGAGAAAGGAGTGAAGAAGAAATTCAGAAATTACTGGGCGCGAGCTTTGTAAATAGAACGCCAGGTTGATTGGCTGATAGTGTAGACACTGCTGGAGGGTGTGTATGGAATGTTGGAAGAATGAACTGAGGAAAGAGATATATTACGAAAATCTATAGCTTTTGACTGGTAAGAAAAGAGAACCTGTGTGAGACCAAGAAGAGGTGTTAATAGGGTATTGTGTTTTCTGCTTTTTTGCGATCTATGGCTAAAGCCGATTGAGATATTTTACTAAGATTTATTGTGGTGGATAGAGGAATGGATCACTTAGCCCTAGGGTAGACAGATCCACATGGAGTGTAGGTCACTATTTGCAGTAACGACAGGGGTACGTGGGTAATATAATCTTCAGTACTTTGTCTAGGAAAGTGAATGTATATATTTTATATAAATTAATAATAATATATTAATTATATATATGATATATTATATAGGTATATTATATTAATTTATATTGATATATATATAAATGTGTGATATATATATATATATATATATAAATTTTACAACAATATAAATGATTGAATAACTCTTGTATTTGAAATTTTAACTGATTTTCATACTTCAATGGTTTTAGGTCGCGAAGACGGTAGCCATATTATTATTATATATAAATATATGATTATATATATATTGTAGGAGCTAGTATATATATATATAGATTAAATAAACCCGCTTGAGGTGGAAAAGTCTTAAACAGATTATTTTGAGTAGTAACATTATTTTTATTGAATTAGCAACAGATTTACACTCAAAATAAATGTGAAGACTTCATTGGGCATGGATCGCCTCACTTTCTTCCGGGGACTAGATTTGTAGAAGTTTTTCCATCCATGATGAATTTGACTACTAAATCTAGGTATTTACTTGGTTAAACTTTTTTGAGCATTTTGATTAGAGAGACCCGATTCTTTATGTGAGAAGATTTGTAATTTGTCGGGCAGAACGAGACTTTTCACCTCTTTGTAGATTAAAATTTCTTGTGACATTTCTTTTAAAATGATTCTATTCGGTCACTCCGGAATTTGAACCATTTCTACTAGTTATTCGCCAATTAATTATATCTACCTGTCCCAAAAATTAATATTATATTTTATGGTTATTATTTTGTTTGCTGTGTTGGACTAATGACGAAAATTGGTTTATCGTAATTTAAATCGGTTTTGTGATGATTGATTCTAATTTTAAAGTTGTTGGTTTCTCCTATAAAAGTGTTTGTACATTTATCGCAATTGATTTTGTAGATGCCAGTTATTTTGTTTTTAGGTTATTGTCTATGGGTTTGAGGTGGCAGTGGCTTTAAAACTATATTTATTCGCGGTTTGACTGTGTTATTAGTTTGTTTGATATAGATTACGGGATAAGTTGATGGTTGTTTTTGTAAATTTGGAGAGAAGGGTAAAGTTATGAGTTGAGTGAAATTGGTTGGTGAGTATTAAGTACTGTATATAGATATTAATTTTAGCTTTTTTTAAACGATTTGGGTTTATATATTTTATATGGTATTTTAACTTTAAAAAAAATATATTTTTTAATGTTTTAATTTCTGATGATAAATTTTGTGTACTACATAGTTTATGGGCTGGTAAGAATAGATTACTTAATACTGCAACTTTTGTAGAGATGTCGTGGAATGAAAAAAAGTGAATGTACGTAGAGTGGGGTTGGAAGTTGGGTGCTTTCGGTAAATGTCAGAGGGTGTAGGTAATGGGTGATCCTTTTGTCGCGCATCGTGTAATCTGTAAATCTAAAAAGTGTATTTTGTTAATTTTGTTCCATGGAATAATTAGAGCTGTTTTTATACAAATGGATGATAGAATTAGTTAATAAAGTTGGAAGAATTGTGTGTTTGTTATTTATTGTTCCTGGAATCATGGTAAACACATCGTCTACATATCTTTACGCATTATTACTTTTGCGGAAAAATTTATGTAAATTTTATATTCTCATGTATATTGTTAATAAAGTTAAGAATTGTGTTTGTATTTATTGTTCCTGGAATCATGGTAAACACATCGTCTACATATCTTTACCATATTACTTGCGGAAAATTTAGGAAAATGTGATAAGTTTCTATTATATCTCCATGAAGATGTTACTGAAAATTGGTGAAAGAGAGGATCCCATACATAGGCCTGAGACCTGTTTGTAGTATTTATCTTGAAATGAAAAATATGAATGGTCTACTGGAAGTTGAATTAATTCTTTAGTAATCGGAAAAGATGGTTGTATGTTTGTTATTTTGGAAGATATGTTGCTCTAAGAGATTTAATGTGTAGTCAACTGGAACTTTAGTAAATAAGGAGGGGACATAAAAACTGACTATATTGTAATTTGAGAATATTTTGTTTTGTACTTTTTGTATAAAGTGCTCTGAGTTTTTTAGGTGAGCCGACGATGTGATGACTAAAATAGGTTGTAATTTTGTGAATAGCCATTTGGAAAGGTTTTGGGTTATGCAATTGATGTTGGATATTATGGTTCTGAGGGGTATGTTTTCCTTGTGTATTTTGGGATGGCGTACAAATGGGAAAGGATAGGTAGGTAAGCTTTAAATTTATGAATAAGGTCATTTTGTGTGGGAATAATTTTTGACAGGCATTTACTAAATTGTTGTTGTAAGTTTTTTAAAGGGTTGGTATTAATGGGTATGTGGGTATTAGAACTACTTCATACTACTTATTTAAGTATTCATTGGAATTTAAGATTACTATATTGCTAAGTTTTTCTGATCTTCTGATATTGATCTCTTTGTTTTGAAGATTTTTTAAAGCTCTGGAGAATCTAATTGGGTATCCAGTTTTTTTCCGAAAGTCTTTTTTGTAGTTTTAGTAGTATACTGAATAATGTATCATTGTTAGTATTTGTATTTTGGTTGTAGTTTTTCCACTGATTGAAATTTTTAGTTAAATGGGTCCATGGGTCTAGGTTTGGCATAGCAAAGCTCAGACCATATCCTAAGAGGGCTTTCTCAGTATTTGTTCAGAATATAATTTAAATAATTTTTAATATTTTCTTGATTGGTTTGTGTATTCCATAAACTATTTTCAAACATCCGATCTAGTTTGTTATTTTAAAATATTTTTTTTTGTGGATATTTTACTATTTTTTATTTGACAAGCATGGTCCAATATAGTGGTAAACATATTATGATCATCGCAATTGTTGTTTTAAAATTGTTGAAATGTTTATAGTTCCAATAATTTGTTCTAAATATCCTTTTGATTTCCATATTTATCTCTTGCATTTTTTTAAGTATTAAATGATAGCATATGTAAGGGAATGAATCACTTCTGTCGATGAACACAATTTTAGGAACAAAATTCCTCGGAATTATACAATCGCTTAGACAGTTTGTAGTAAATCTAATGCTGCACTTTGCCAAGTTAGCATCGATGAGGGAACCTAGGTATTTGTAGAATTTCTTTTTTTGGTTGTAATTTAAATTTAAAAGAGTAGTTACCTCTTGTTGTATATCGTGATCCATATTGTAGAGATGTTATAAAACTACTGCCTTCTCGTAGTTTGTTATGTATAGATTAAATAAACCCTTAAAGCGAAAAGTCTTTTAAGAGATTTTTTTATATTATATTACTTTTATTGAATTACTACAGATTAACACTAAATAAATGTCATGCTTTCATGGGCATGATCACCTGACTTCTTCGGGACTGATTTGTAAAGTTTTCCATCCATGATAAATTTGATTGTTTAATTTGCTGGCTACTTGGTCGATCTAGCTACTTCGTAGTGATAGAATTTTCTTGGTTAAATTTTTTTGAGTATTTTGTTTAAAGAGACAGATTCTTTTAAGTAAAGATTTGTTATGTCGTCCAGAAGAACTTCACCGCCTCGTAGATTGAAATTTTTTGTGTTTTATATTATAAATGATTCTATTAGTTTTCTATTTTCAGTGTTTGGGATTGGTATTATGATATTATCAGAATTAATATTAATTTTATGGTTATTATTTTGTCGGTGTTGGACTAATAACGAAGATTGTTTATCGTAATTTAAATCGGTTTTGTGTTGATTGTTTCTAATTATAAAGTTGTTGGTTTCTCCTATATAAGTGTTTGTACAGCTATGGCAATTTATTTTGTAGATGCCAGCATTTGTATTTAGGTTTTTGTCTATGGTTTTAAGTGCATGCTATAATTAAAACTATATTATTGGAACTAACTGTGTTTATGTAGTTTGGAATATAATTACGGATAACTGATTTTTGTAAATTTGGGAAGGGTAATATATTAGTGAAACTGTTATTAGTATTAAATACTTCGTATAGATATTTATTTTTAGCTTTAAAAAAAAAAATTCAATCTACAAAGAGGTGAAGTTCTTTTGAACGTCATAACAAGTCTTTGTAAAGAGTCCCTCTGTCTAATGTAAAATACTTAAAGTTAACCAAGAATAATTATGAAGCAGTAGCCAGTTGACCATGTAGCCAGTAAATAATAGTCAAATTAATCATGGATGGAAAACTTTACAAATCGTTCCCGAAAGGTATCATTTAGTGTAAATCTGTGTAATTCATTAAATAATATAATATAAGATAATCTCTTTAAAGACTTTTTTACTTCAAGGGATTATTTAGTCTATAGATAACAAACTACGAGCAAGCTGCTGTTTTATAACATCCTACAAGATGGATCCCGATATACAACAAAGAGGTAACTACTATTTTAAATTTAAATTACAGCCTAAAAAAAGAAATTCTGCAAACCATTCCCTCATCGCTAAAGTGGCGAAGTTCGGCTGGAAATTTGTGCAAACTGCTAGCGATTGGCCATGTTTTCGAGGACTTGATCTAAAGTGTGTACATCATTTGAAGTGATTCTCCCTGACAAATACTATCAATTACTACTTAATAAAGTACAAGAGATAAATACAGAAATCAAAAAGAAATTTAGGACAAATTGTGGACAAGACGCACCCATCCGAATTATTTGCGTATATTTAGTGGTTATGGCAATATGTTACCATGAACAATCTAAATGATACAAAGAAATGAAATAAGGAAACTTACGAAAAGGAAAACTCTGAAAATAAAAAACTAGAACGGAAGACTGCATTCTACACAATCGAAGTAAAAAACGTAAAAATTATTCAAGAAATATTCTAGCTTCTTTACTGAGCTCTTAGCATTCAATATCAGACATTTATATCAAATATTTCAATCGGTGGTATAAGCTACGAATACCCAACGTGACTTTGCGTTAATGGTGTACTACTAAAAACTTACAAAAGATTTTCTGAAAAGAAACTTGATACAATTAGCTCTCCCAGCCAACAGAACAGATCACCATCAGCAGATCAGAAAAAGTTAACAATATAGTAATCTTAAATAAATGAATATACTTAATCTATAATTTGCTTAGGGATTCTAATACCTACAGACCCTTTAATACCAGCTATAAAGGGTCACAACAGCAATTTGGTAAATCCTAATCATCTATCAAGAAATTAAAGCACCTCCGTTTTATGCCATCCCCAACACAAGAGAAAACGCTCCGAACCTTAATATCAACATCAGTACTCAAAACCTTTCCCAAACTTACAACAGGCTGGTAACGCCGTCTGCTTTCGCACAAAAAAACTCAAGCACCCAAAAGTACAAACTAAACCATATGATCGGTTTTATTTCTTTATTTCCTGAGTTGATACACATTAATCTCTTAAGCAACATATATGAGACGATGTGCTCGCCATGATTGGGAGGGGGAAGAATAAATACAAACACAATTCTTAACTATTTACAATATACATGATAATATAAAATTTACAGTAGAATTTTCTTACAGAAAATAATAAAATACACTTTTTAGATTTACAGATAACATGGACAAAAGATCAATTACCTACATTTGACATTTACCGAAAACCAACTTCAAACTCTAAGTACAATCCCTGGCTTTCATCCCACGACATCTCAACAAAAGTTGCAGTATTAAGTAATCTATTCCTACCAACCCATAAACTATGTAGTACATAAAATTTATATTCAGAAATTAAAAACATTAAAAAATTTTTCTAAGGTTTTCGAAGTTGGAATTTTTAATAATTAATCTTTAAAGCTAAGAAAATTATATACATGCGGTAGTTAATACTATTTCGTGTATAGGTCTAAGTACAAAAATTGGTCATCAATGTTTATATCACAAACTACAAATCAATACTATGTGGTTTTAAAGGCATGCAAACCCATGAAACAACTACAAATAAGTAAATCTACGTTCAATATGCAAGCGCTTGCAAGAAACCAGCAACCAGAATCAATCAGCACAAACCGATTTAAATACGATATTTAATCCTCGTCATTGGTCAGCACCATTGCGCTCCCTCAAAGCCAGCATTCACCAGTATCATGTACCCATCCATTACTGAAAGTGAAAACTGATAAATCATTTATAACAAAAAAACACAAATTAATATACAAAGTTGTTCTGAAGACATAACAAATCTTTATAAAAACAGTCTCTGATATATGATTCGACAAATGCGTGGAATGTGGACTCAGTGGAAACCAGAGGGAAGCGAAATACAGGAGGACCAGAAGAGAGAGAGAGAGGTGGAAAAGAAGAAGGATAATTCAGGCGATTTATTGAAGATTTGGTTGAAACTCTCGAAGATTTTATTGGAATATTTTTAAGAAAAGAGAGAGAGAAAAGAAAGCATTCATGGTGGCTAGAAATTTTAAAAAGGAAAAAGAAAATTACGATTTTGGATTTTAAAAATGTAAAATTTTTAAACATTTAAATTTATTTCATTTATAATCTGGGTTGGAGGAGCAGCAAAAATTTTTCAAATCATTTCTTTTGTCTATTTTTGGTTAAATAAATACCGTGTTAAATACAAATATAAAAGGTATAAAAGAAGAAATTTAAAAACACTTTGATAAAAGGTGGAGCTGCATTTCCCAAGTCTATCGTCGAGTCATATGAAGTAAATTGATTCTCTTCCACTGGTAGCGAGGGGCTGGAGAGTATTCTACTCCATTTATATCTTTCCGCGAAGATGGTGGTGATATATCGTTTAACATGCTAATAGTAATAACAGTGATGATTGTGGTGATAATGATAAATAGTAATGTTAATGATAATTTTTTTTATTTCCTTTTTGAATATTGGTAAATAATATTAATATATGAGTGAAATATATATAACCAAACATATAATAATAATAACAGTGATTGTGGTGATATTGATAATAATACAGTGTAATATTAGTTATTGAAAATTTTTAATATAGTTAATAGTGGTAAATAATATTAATATATTGTGAAATATAGTGTAGGCATATGAATATTAATATTAAAAACATAGTGCAGTGATAGTGATAGTAGTGATAATGATAGTAATGATAGTGATAGTATTAATAATAGTAGTGATATTTATATTTATATATATATTATGAATATGTATATATGTTTTGGTTATGTATATGTTTTATTTATATATAATATAATATATATATATTTTTTTTTTAAATATATTTATTTATTTATATAAAAAAGAGCCCGAAAGCTCAGTGTTAGAGCACTCGCCCAACAAAGCGAGGGTCCCAGGTTCGCAACTGGTCGGGTGGGAGAATGTGAGCTGTTCTCTCCTTCTGCGCTCACACTGCTCGGACGTTAAGTGGCATTACACCTCCTCCTTGATTAGGGCTCTGCCGTGAGTGATGGTGTTTATCTCTGTAACAAAAAAAAAAAAAAAAAAAAAAAAAAAAAAAAAAAGCTCAAAAAAGTTTAACCAAGAAAATTCAATCACTACGAAGTAGCCCGAACGACAAGTAGCTAGCAAATTTAATAGTCAAATTCATCATGGATGGAAAACTTTACAAATCAAGTCCCGAAGAATTAGGCGATCATGCCTATAAAAGCAACACTTATTTAGTGTAAATCTGTTGTAATTCAATAAAAATAATAAACAAAATAATATCTTTAAAGACTATTTACCTCAAGGGTTTATTTAATCCACTTATAACAAAATTCGCCTGCAGTAGTTTTATAATATATATATATATATATATATATTATATATATACTATATATATATATATATATATATATATATATATATATATATATATATATATAACTATATATATTTGATATAATATATATATATATATATATATATATATATATATATATATATACTATATATATATATATATATATATTCAAATGAAGAAGTGGCAGGAGTGTTGAGAGTTATAACTTTTTCTTCCTCCACTTCAGGAGTTGCAGTTGAAGTTCTTTTCGTGTTCCTACTGCATAGGTAGTAGTTGATGGCAGTTCTTTGATAGCTTCTCATATTA
>JABUQX010109063.1:0-5000 GCA_015478945.1 Trachelipus rathkii
TATCATTATATATTATATTATATAATATATTATATTAATATATATATATCATATATAATAATTAATATTATATATATAATATAGTAAGATTATTATATAATATAATTATATATCCTATAGAGAATATTATAATTAATATATATATTAATATATATTAATTATTATTATATATATTATATATATAATATAATAATATAGTATATATATAATAAATTATAATATATTATATATTATATATATATTAATTATATTTATAATAATTTATATTTTATATATAAATATATAATATATACTTCTTCATCTGATTATATATTATCATAAGAAACTTTCATGAGAACATTTAAATTGTATTTGTAAATGAGCTTATTTATAAGGGATTATTAATTTCACTTTAAACCTTAATTTTTGGTAATATAATATCAGTATGAAAATATATCAATAATATTAAATTATTATGGTACCGATACGAAACTCAAAAACAATTATATTATATCTTAAAAATACTGGCTATTGCAGGTATAAGTAATTAATGTTTATATAATAGCATTAATATATAATAAATAAATAAATCCGTAAACAATATATATATAATATTAAAATAAATAGGTAAATTATAAACTCAGATATAAATGAGAACGTATTAGATAACAGTTAGACTAAATATATATACACTCATGTAAACTATTCTATTTGGGATTCGACAATTACAATGATACACTCATATATTATATCCTTATATTGATTTTTTTTTCTAGTACCTCACTATATTATTCCTTATTCAATAAAAGATAGATAACAGAGATATACATATATTTTATATACGTATATATATTATATTATTATAATAATAATTATACGTAATCTATTTATCCTTCTAAAATGATTATTGAAGATATCTACATTTAGACGGTATGGTTATAGCTATATTAAACGCGATTATATGTTTCACATACTTAATTTATTATATATATATTATTATATATATATTATTATATATTAATTATTTAATATTATATTAATATATTTAATATATTAATAATATTATATATATATATATTATTATATATATTTATTAATTATTAAATATATAAATATTATTATATATATATATTTAATATATATTATATTATATATTATATAATATTATATAATTAATTAATTATATATATTTATAATTATTATATATATTTTTTATATAATACTATTTTAATTATATATTATTATTATATTATATTAATATATATTATAATTATTATATATAATACCTATATCATATTTAAAGTTAATTTTGATATAATTATGATAATACATGAATTATTCTGTTATAATATCGTATTATCACGCTTAGTAATTATTATGACCATATATATCTAATAATTTATTTATATTTATTTACGTATTGTCAGAATTTTTTATCTACTATAATTCAGCTTGATTATTGTATTTTTGATTTCATACTCATTAATTCAATTCATAAATTCAAGTATTGCACACTAAGTTTATTACTTATGATTAGTTGCCATATAATTATATACGAGATATATTATAATTATTTTAATTACTTCACATTAAATTTTTTTTTTAAGATACGTATAATATACTCACAGTTTAGTTTTAACCTTACTATATATTATAGTTTAAGTGTTATGAAGACTATCCCAAAAATCTGTTTCTGAAGACCTAACTGATGATGAAGACTGTGAAATCATGCTTAGTAATAATTATAATAATAATTATGATGATAAATAATACATCTAGTTTGGTCTGGGATTTTTGATGTCATTATCGAATAGATGTATAATTTGTTAAGTGCTTAGCTTATGTAGGAATGTAATATTTAATTTATCTCTAGAAAGGGGGTAAGTTTCATCAGTTAAGAACATACATTCTAAAATATTATAAAAGCTATTATATATTGTTAGAAGAATAGATTTTAAACTAGAATGGTTTGTGTAAAGAAAAGATTAATAAAAGATATAATAAAAGGACTTGTTAAAGCATCACTAAACGCTTTGTAAAGACAAAGCAGAGCTAAAATTTCACTTATAGAAATGTTGCTTCAAGATTTACAACATAAATTAATGTAGAATCTAAGGATGTATAAAACTATCTATATAAGTATACTTATATTTAATATTAGTTAAGTAGTATATGTAAAAGATTATAATAAAATTTATATAATAACAAATTAACTACATTCTATGCAATACAATATATAATTATAGACTATATAAATCTAAATATATAATAGTTTTAGAAATTGTATCATATATTATATTATATATATTATATATTAATATATATGATATATATACGCAATATTTAATATTTTAGTACTAGATCATAATATTTATTATTCATTATACTATTATAAACTCAATATATTTTACTAATACACTCTAGGCAATTTTATAAGCATATAATTTCTATCTAAAAATATTAAATAGAAATTTTAATCTTTAACCAAACTTCTGAGTGTGATAATTTCTACATGCAAATATATAGAAATTGTAAATATGGAGGGGTTGAGGTTAAATATATAATAGATGCATTGAGTAATCATTTTATTAATTGTGGTTCTCGGAATGAAACAAATTATTATTATCATTTTCTATCAAATTACTAAAAAAATACGAATGTTATAACATTATTTTATGCTATATGGTTGACGTGATATAGTACTATATTACTATTAGATTAATAATGATATATATACTTACTTTTACATGAAACGCTTATGCATATTGAGATTTTGTTTGTGGTTAAAGTCTTATATATTTATTATAGTTTAAAAATTTCCAAAATTATATATTTAAAAAAATAGTTTACTACAACTTTGAAGACTAATTCACAATTTGCGGGCCTTTTTAAATTTTTAGTAGAATTATATATTTTTTTATAATTATATTGATGAACATATTTTGGGAAAACCTAATTTTTTTCGTGTCCGTGTTTCCCTTTAATATTTTTTTTCAATTATCAATTATTATTAATTAAGTAATAAATGCTAAACAGCATCGGTGGTACAGCTTGTATAATAATAGCACAACCTATTTGGTGAAAGGTTTTTCGCATAGCCACGTAGGAAGAAGAGAAAAGGTGTCAGATGATCAGCTGATCACAGTACCAACTGTATTTTTCTTTCTTCTTTTGTAAGGTGGGGGACAACTGGGCCAATTTATCTCAGCAAATAAAAGCAGTTTAACAGGCGTATGTAATAATTATGAGAATTAATTGCATTGATTAATGAAATAACTTAAATAATAAAAAATATCCCATAATAATGCATCATTAATCATCTTTTTCTGAAATTTGAAAAAATAGGGATCATTTATTTTTGTATATTATATATATATATTATCTATATAATTCATATATTAAATATATTATAATTATAATATAATTATATATAATATATATTATATATATATTAATATTATATATTTATAACTATTTATATTATATATATATTAAATTAATATATTAAAATTATTAATAATTTAATTAATAATTAATTTAATAATTAAATGCATTAATATTAATTTTATATAATATATATATTTATATTTATATTATATTATATATAATAATGAAAATTTTGAGTTATTTCAAATGGAACGATTAACTATAAATGTATGGTTTATTTTGGCGTTATACAGTATGTTGGCAAGAAATAAAATGTTATATATTGATGATGTAAAAAATTATGTCATTGATGTTTCAATCACAATGTAAAATTTTCACTCTTGAGAGGAACCGGGGTTGACGGAAAATTTTATGTCAACTTTATATAATTTTTTTTGTGTATTAGGTAGTTGGGGTTTCAATGGTGGTGAGGAAATTAAAGAATATCAGCAAAGGTTACTGCATTTGTTTTTAAGTTCAGGAATGGATGTTTTTGATTACAGTTCCAATGAGTTAAAATGTATCGATAAGTTTTTGATCAAAATAAGCAGTTTAGTAACAACTCCTTAAGGAAAACGCAAACTCTCTTTTAGCACAGATGACGGTCTTTTACACATTCTGCGAGTTTCCAATGCCGTCTTTTGACGTGCCATGGGGTGAATGTAGGCGCCTTGAAATCTGAATTTTTTTAATTTTTGGTGAAAGAGAGTGCGTTGTTCTATGGTCAGCTCGTGCAGCGAAGGAAAGAAGCAAACAATAAAGTTATTACAATTCCTACTAAATATATATTACCATTTTAGGATTTGAATTTGAAGTTTTAAAAAACTAAATTCAAGGGCGGTGGTTGAGGTAGTAGTTAGACATGTATTTTATATATATATACAACCAATATATATTATATAATGTAAATCTTACTATATATATATCATTATCGTTTAATCATAAGGTATATAATTAGTGCATATATATAGTAAGTAGATACATATCATATATATTATATATATATATATATATATATATTAATATATATAATATTTATATATATATATATATATATATATATTATTATATATATATTATATATATATATTATATATATTTATATATATATATATATTTAATTTATATATTTATATATATAATATATATATATAATATTATATATATATATTATATATATATATATATATATACTCAATTATACTAAGTATTTAGCAAAAATATTTAAATTTAATTTTAATGTTTAACTATTATGTAGAAATTCGAAAGGGAGTCAAATTCAGGAAAGTCAGTACATCCACGATTCTACGGTACAGAAGAAGAGTGTCTCACTGTTGGCAACTTTATACCTTTTATTGAATAAATCATCATTGTTCTCGGATTATTTTATATCCCCCTCATCATCAATATACTAGAGGCCTACTTCAAGAAACAAAATAGCTTTCAAAGCACTTATTTTAAGGCCGCTAATATTTGGTAATCATCGGAAGTGGAACACCAGAGCCTTCAGCTAACCATCAGCATTTACCAGTAACTTCTTACTCCGTCGTCATAAAACTCCTTCAACCTCACCCGAAAAGTTTGTCTCCAAAGAA
>JABUQX010109063.1:10000-15000 GCA_015478945.1 Trachelipus rathkii
TGTTCTGCTTGATTATGTATGTGTAAGTCAAATGGAGAAAGAAAGGTTGTTGGATGTGAACCTTTAAGGGGTGGCCAGCCAGAATGGATATCGATCACATTTAGTAGAGCAAGTAAAGGTGGAAAGGAAGGGTGGAAGAAAAGATTGAAGATTTAACACAGTGTAGAAGTTACAAGAGTTGAGAAATTAGAAAATGAAGAATATTCAACAGAATACGAAAGAATTTTAGCAGAAAATTGGGGAATAGTGAAAGAAAGAGAGATTGAAGGAGTTCGGGAGGAATGGAATACTTTTAAGAAAACAATACTGATGACTACAAGGGAAGTTTGTGGTGTGAAAAAGATTGGCCGAAGGAGTAAAAGAAAAGGTAGCGAATGGTGGAGTGAAGAATTAGTTAGATGTTATTACTAGAAGGAAAAAAAAAGTTTTTGCAAAACATTTAGCTATTAATAGTCAAGCTACATGGGAGTCTCATTTCGAATTTCCTGGCAGTGTGAGCCAAGCTCGGTAGATGGCAAAGGCTGTTTATGCCGTTAAAATTTATTTATTTCAGGATTAATTCAACATGACCACACGCGAGAAAGATTCAATCAGAAGAATATCTGTCTTTCTTATCTGACTTTATTTACGATCTTGGTTTTTGGCAGCATCGACCTTTAAAGCCCCATATCTCGATTTCAATTTTCTGCTGAACATAATCGAGTATAAAGAATTTAATGCAGATACTAGTAATGCTGCCGTGAAGCAATTTGCAAACCATTTATTGTACCTGGCACCGGAAACTGCGGGATTCGCAATTTTTTAATTTTTGATAATGATGATGTTTCACTAGACAAACAAAAAATGGCTACTAAAATGAAGATGATAGATGACAACGATTATGACAACCGAATTAAAAGATACACTGTCAAAAATGAAGACCTCCATGGTTTAAAGGCAAAAGGTATTTCATACTTTATTACAACTGATTCCAAACCAATGTTCTCAAGATTTAAAATTTATACAAACTTTCTGAACAACAGCCCTTCTACATGGAAAGAGGATGAGGACTTTCAACGTGGGATGGAACTATTGAAATGCATTGTAGTGGTTAACGATGTAGCTGAGAGAGGAGGGAAGCTAATTCAAGAATATCAGAACATTTTAGGCAAGGACGAAACAGAGAAACAATACATAGATCTGATTCTTAGTGAATACAGAAAACAGTATCCAAAATCTACTAAAACTGCTCTACTGAAGAAGTGAAACCCAAATATCTTTGATAATCTAAGTTTCAAATAAATAATAATTTGAGCAATATTTGAAAGTAATGAATATATTTTTCGATTTCTCAGAATCATTAACCTGCCATAAAACAGTTTCGTAATGTATAAAGGTGTTTAAAAAAAAAAATGCTAATTAATATGTGAAATACGGAACTTTGGGGCCCTTGTAAGTCCACTTAACGTAGTCCAATGGTGAGGAAATTTTGCATAGAAAAGTTTTCTATCTAGACGAACAAAAATAGGGGTTAGGAGCAGAAATTATTGAAAGATTAAATATATATATATATATATATATATATATATATATATATATATATATTTATATATATATATATATATATAATATATATGTAATAATATGTAATATATAATAATAATATATATATATATACGTGCTATATATTTATATACATATATATATATATATATATATAATAATAATAATAATAATATGTATGTATATAATAATAATAATAATAATATGTAATAATATATATGTAATAATATATATAATATATAATATGTTTATATATATAATAATACGTAATAATAATAATAATATATATATATATATATATATGCTAATAATATGTATGTATATGTATATACTATGTATATATATATAATAATATGCATGTAGCGTAATAATGTATAATAATAATATGCATGTAATAATAATAATATATGTAATAATAATAATAATAATAATAATAATAATATGCTATAATAATAATAATAATAATATAATAATATAATAATAATAATATAATAATAATAATAATAATAATAATAATAATAATAATATGTAATAATAATAATAATAATAATAATAATAATAATAATATATATATATATATATATATATATATATATATATATATATATATATATATATATATATATATATATATATATATATAATATATATATATATATATATATATATATATATAATATATATATATAGAGAGAGAGAGAGAGAGAGAGAGAGAGAGAAATATGATAATAGCCAAAAAATCTTAGAAAACTTTTTTTTTTTTTTATAGGATATCAAATTTTACGATTTGATTTCCAAATTTAATTAAATTTTTATTACTGTTATTTTAAATTAACTATCATCTATCTGTTAAATTAAGTTTTTCGGACCCTTTTCACTATAAGTGTATCTGCCAATTTTCACGAAACTTACAGGATACATTGGAAATGTGTTCTAATGAATGGAAAAATGCCGGAATTATAGAAAAGAAGGGGAAAAAAATAGTAACAATGAATTGTCGTCTTCGTCGTTGAAAAAAATTTGCATGTGCATCAATGACAATATATATATATATATATATATATATATATATATAATATATATATATATATATATATATATATATGCTTATAATATATATATATATATATATATATATATATATATATATATATATATATATATATATCACCGTCTCTCACGCAACTGCGGGGTGGTGGGAGCTGGATATCGGGAATGTTTTTTCACTTATTTGCATTGTTTCGGGTTGTTGGTCAATTTATTGCATCTCTCTCTCTCTCTCTCTCTCTCTCTCTCTCTCTCTCTCTCTCTCTCTCTCTCTTTACTTCACAAATATCTCATAAACCTTTCATTTCTAAAACCTCAGCTTTCATTTTTCATTTTAGAATTTAATTCCCACGCGTCACATCCGTACGGAACAGTTGGAGGAATAAATAAACACTCAAAACTACAATTTCATTTTTACCTTTCTGGATAAATTTCCCTTTTCCATGAGAGAGAGAGAGAGGAGAGAGAGAGAGAGAGAGAGAGAGAGAGAGAGAGAGAGATTTCTCGATAAAGCTACCTAGTTTGATATATATCGGTATATATATATATATATATATATATATATATATATATATATATATATATATATATATATATATATATATATATATATATATATATATATATATTTTTATTTTTATTACGTTATGAAAGATTTCTATATATTTATATACTTATATATATATATATTTGTATCATCCATCCTGTTAGGGTATGCCTGTCAGGTGCTACTCCTCCAGAACCTTCTCCAAATATTTCTATCTTCAAATGTTCGTTCCTCCTCTACTTCCTCTATCGTTTTGAATCTACGTTGTACAGCTTCCTCCACCGAATCCATTCATCTTTTCCTCGGCCTTCCTGTTGGTCTCCTCCCTTCTGGTCTCCAATCCATCGTTTCTTTCAATCTCTTCCCTTCTCTCATTCTTTTCACATGTCCAAACCATCTTAACTGATTTCTCTCCACGTATTCCAAAACATATTCCACTCCTAGTTCTCTCCTCACCAGCTCGCTCATCATTCTGTTTCTCAACGATACTCCTCTAATGGTTCTAAGCACTCTCACTTCCGCAGCTTCTATTCTGCTTTTTTTTGTGCCACATTCATTGTCCAGCATTTAGATCCATACAACAATATCGGTCTCAAAACTGTTTTATATATTAATATTTTAACCTCTATTGGTATCCCTCTCTCCTTTAGCAACGGGTATAACATTCCCACATTCTGTGAGAATCTCCCAATTCTCCCTTTCAACTCGTCATCTTGTCTTCCTTGATCATCAAATACCACGCAAAAATACTTAAATCTATTCACTTGTTTGAGCCTTACATCTTCTAAGTTCACTACTATCTCTTCCCTCTCTCTTGCAATCACCATTGTTTCAGTCTTCTCTCTGTTTATTCTCATGCCCATTGACTTCAGTACCTCGTTCCACCTATTCACAGCTTCTTGCAGGTTTTTAGCTCTTGATGTTATCACTGCCGTATCATCCGCATAAACCAACGTGTGCTCCATATTTTCCCTTATGTATATCCTTTTAAGACAACTGTCCAGGCAAAGTGCAAAGAACAGTGGTGACAGTACATTTCCCTGTCTAACCAATGCTTTCACTTCAAACTCATTATCTCTTCCCGTTTCTCTAACCGTATTTACTGGATTTTCATACATACTTTTAATGACTGCTATCAAACTTTCTGGTAAGGCATACATCGGATATTCTAACACTCTTCACAGTCTCTCCCTATTTATTTCATCGGATGCCTTTTCCAAGTCTATGAATGCAGCATACGCCTTCTCATTCCACTCTATAATTTTCTCTGTTAACATCTTCATGTAAAGTATTAGGTCAGTGGTACTTTTCCCTGGTCTGAAACCGTGCTGCCATTTTCCAATCTTGTCCTCGACCTCCATCCTCAATCTTTTTTCCAAGATCCTCTCATATATTTTACTCACCCCACCAACAAAAACTATTTTCTATAATTTTCGCATATTCTTTTACCTTCTTTCTTATGTATCGGACATATTACTGCTTTCCTCTATTCTGTTGGTATTTTTCCTTCTTTCCACACTTGGTTTAAAAGTCTTGTCAACCATTTAGTTATTCCCTCTCCTGTTTTGAATTGTTCATTATTCAGTTCATCATATCCTGCACTTTTCCCCTCCAAAAACCTTTTACTGGGTCTCTTTCTTTCACTTCCTCTAACATTTCCTTTAATGCACATGTTCTTGTCTTACTCTCAGGGGTATTTCCTCCATACCCTCCCTCCCCCTTCTTTCTACGTTCGTCGCACCTATCAGCCTACCCCATATTTCACCTCCTCTTCAGTGAAGAGGTTCTCTCCTTATTCAGAACCGTATGCATTTCCGGTTCTTTATTTCCTCTCTTGCCCTTGGCCATTCCATATAAAAGTTTT
>JABUQX010109063.1:20000-25000 GCA_015478945.1 Trachelipus rathkii
GACAGGGGTAGACAGGAAATGAGTCAAAGTACAGGAGCGGTATACAAGAAGGGAAGAGAAGAACCAAAAGGAGAAAAACTAAATTGTTATAAATGTGGTGGAAGAGGACATATGGGTTGGCAATGTCAGGCAAAAGGCGGTTTGAGATGTTTTAATTGTTTTCAAGATTGACATTTTGCGAACGAGTGTAAGGAAGAAAAGTTGTGTTTGAAATGTGGGAGAAAGGGCCATGAGGCCAAGAAGTGCCTAACTCGGGATGAAAATATTAAGAAATGTATGCACTGTCGCAAATGGGGACATGAAGAAGATAAATGTTGGTGGAAAAAAAGGGGGTCTGACAAGCAAATGAAAGGTGAACAGAGTAATGTGTATTTGAATAATTCCGGGAATGAAAGGGAGAATGAAGGAATGATTGAGGCTATATTAGACACTGGAAGTAATAGTACAGTAATAGGAAGAGAATGACTAGAAGAAATATTACGAAATCTAAACAAAAGTGAATTAGAGAGGATGAGAGAGAGTGCAAAGAGAATAGAAAAGACTTATAGTTTTGTGGGTTCTGATTATAAGGGGGAGAAAAGACTACAAATACCTGTAGATCTTACAGGAAAAAAGGGGGAAACCAACATTTATATAACAACAGATTACATTAACGATTTACACGATAAAGATATCCCATGGTTGATAGGAAGAAAAACATTACAAAAACTAGGGGCAATAATGGATATCAGCAATAACAACATTATTTTAAGGGACATAGGGGTACGAATAAAGGGAAGGGTAGATGATGGTGGTCATGTTAGATTACCACTGATAAAACGTAGATATAGTGCGTGGTTTGGGGGGGGTGATAAATGGTGGATAGGTAACAGTGAAAAACAAAATGAAGACAAATTACTCAAAATACACAAACAATTCGCACATTGTAGTAAGGACAACCTAAATAAATTATTGGAGAAAGCATACGGGGGGAATGAGGCATATGAAGAGAGGAAAAAACAAATACAAGGGATAATCGAAAGAGTAATAAATAATTGTCATTCATGTAAAATATTCAAGCCCACGCCTAGTAGACCTGTGGTGGGTTTGGATAGAGCAAATCATTTCAATGAATTAATATCTATAGATATGGGTGAGTTAGAAGGAAAGAAATTTTTAGTAATGATAGATGAATTGACCGGTTTCGTTCAAGCAACTTGGACTGAAGGAAAACGACCGGCAGAGATAGTAGGTGGATAAGTGTTTTCGGAGCTCCGGAAAAAATTCTCTCGGACAACGGAAGGGAATTTCAAAATGAAACAATGGAGGAAATGTGTGAGATGTTTGACATCAAATTATTGGCAACAGCGGCAGAGAGTCCATGGAGCAATGGGAAGTGTGAACGAATGGTGGGCCTTTTGAAGGAAAATATTAGAAAACTACAAGAAGATGGGTACCAAAACAAGAATCTATGCTTAAGATGGGCTGTGTATGGTCGAAATAATATACCCAATAAGGGAGGGTATACAGCAAACAATTTAGTTTTTGGATGGAATAAGGGAGGGAAAATGACTCCTTGGAGTATAGATAACACAGAGGGTTGGGAAGAATGTGTAATAATGGACAATGCTCGATATAGAAGAGAGGCATGGAAAGAAGTAATAAGTCAGCAAGCAGAGATGAAACTAAAAAGAGCTTTGAATAATAACGTCAGGGAAAGTAAAGTACAAGATGTAACAATTGGAGAGTGGGTATATTATAAAAGAGAGAACGATAAGAGATGGAAGGGACCAGGAAAGGTCATAGGAGTCGATGGGAAAACAGTGGTGGTAAAACAAGGGGGGTCGATTAGATATACACAAAGAGTACACATAAATAGAATACAAAAAGCACCCAGGGGAAAGGACGACAGGGATGAAGCTGGAGAAGAAACAGATGATCAAGATCCAGACATATGTGAAGAACAAGGGGAGAACATAAAAGGGTTAAGGGAGGGACAATATGGACACAAAAGAACACAACAGAAGGTAGAAGAAGATACGGATGACGATGAAAGCGATATTTCTCTAGGAGTAAAATCTAATGCAGGACAAGAAACAGAGGAGGAAGAACAAGATGAAGAAGAAGTAGAAAGAGAAAGAGATCTAAGTAGACTGAAGAAAGGAGAAAGATGGAAAATGATAGAAAAAGAAACCGGACAAGAAAAAAGAGTTGAGATAATGAGTAGAGCGGGTAAAGTGAATAGTAAGAAATGGAATCAATGTTACAACACCTTAAATGATGGAACGATAACTTGGATAAACCTAAAAGACTTTGAGGAACATCAACAAATACCGGAAGAGGAAGAAATACTTTTGGTTGATGTGAGAGATATAGAAGTCATTAAGGCAAAGGAAAACGAGATACAGAATTGGAAAGAAAATGATGTAATGGATGAAGTGGTGGACAAAGGCAGAAAGGGGTTAAATACAAGATGGGTTATAACAGAAAAGGAAAAGAATGGGGAAAGGTATTGTAAAGCTAGATTAGTGGTTAGGGGTTTTGAGGAAAAAGGCAATGATGAGGGGAATGAAGCACCAACATGTGCTGCCGAAGCACTAAAAATGACATTAGGGATAATTAAGAGATATAACTGGGAATGTAAGTCAATAGACATTAAGGCTGCATATTTGCAAGGAAACAAATTGGAAAGAGAGGTGTTCGTAAAACCACCAAAAGAAGCAAATACGAACAAATTATGGAAACTACGAAAGGCAGTATATGGGTTGAAGGATGCTGCCAGAGTTTGGTATTATAGTTTAAAGGAAATACTCGAAAGATTAGGGGGTGTGTGTTGTAAATTAGAACCTTCCATATTTACGTGGAAGAACGGAAGTAAGTTAAGAGGTATAATGGTTTGTCATGTAGACGATATATGTTATGGTGGGGATGATACTTTCGAGGAACAAATAATAAGGAAGTTAAAAGAAAGATTAAGGGTGGGGAGCCAGGAGTTTAAAGACTTCCGGTATATTGGGGTGCAAATACATGATAAAGGAGAACATATATTAGCTACTTGAACAGGACAATTACAGAAAAACATTAACAATACCCAATAAATTAGCTTAAGGGTTGTTCACTAAAACAGAATATAGATCTGGGGTGGGCCAATTAAACTGGCTGGGACAGCAAACAAGACCTGAAGTATCTTATCAAGTAAGTGTTTTAGGAAAGAAAATGAAAAAGGGAACAACAGCAGATATGAGAAAATTAATAAAAATCATGGAGAAAACAAGATTAGAGGATAAACATCTTAGAAGGAGGGGTTTGAAAGTGAATTTAGATAAAAGTGTTATGGATGCATCCTTTAATGGACAGGTAATGGGAGAATGTGTGGCAAATAGGATATGTAAAGGAGCATTATAGAGGATACCAGGAAAAAGATGCCAATAATATGGAAATCTAAAGAGTTGCTAATAGAGTTGTAAGATCGCCATTAGAGTTAAAAGGCGATGGGGTTGTGATGGATTAGAAATGGGGATATATGTAAGAAAATTATGGGGGAATTAACAGGGGAAGCAAACATGAGACTGATTGGTTTTTCAGATAGTAAATCATTGGAAGGAGCTGTGAAGTCACATACAAATGTTCAGAGCAGAAGACTGAGAATTGATCTAGCTGTTATAAAGGAAATGTTAAAAGAAAGAATAATTGATGATGTGTGCTGGATAAATGGAAAGGAGCAAATACCAGATAGTTTGACAAAAGAAAATGGAAACAAAAGAGGTCTGTATGAATATTTGAAAGAATGATAAGTAGGAATGAAAGAAATACATTAGAAGGATAGAAGGGTGGGAAAGAGAGCAGTGTGAGAGTGATGACAGGGAGTGGTCATGCCTTGTCACTGTGAGATAGTGACAATGCATCTTCACTCGCTGCAGTTGTTATGTTATTCTTGTTTTTTTCAGAACTACCTGAAATATTGTTTATATCGATAAGATCTATATTTATAATCTATAATATAAGATAAAAAGCTTATTAATCGATCAATTGATGTTACATCATTTATAACTGGATCAAGGGTGAACTTTCATACAAGCATACAAGAGGGTGGTGTCAATACTTCATACTACGGGTGCCTTAAATATCATATAATACAAATATTACAAATAATATTCTTCATCTTCTCATACAACATATCATTGTTTATACACATACTTATCTTGCTCTATCTACCCTAACGCTTTCTCATATAATATACATCATATGCATGGCACGGTCTTGTCCAATATATGCTCTAATATAAGTCATCAGCCTGCAAAGTCTTAGTGGATAATAAAAAAGGTAAGAGCCTTGCATCTTTTCACCATTAATTAAAATTAAGTTAAATAATATAAAAACTACCTAAAATATATATTTCAATAGACAGATTAGCTTAAGGGTTGTTCAATATATATATATTATATATATTAAGCAGATATATTATATATGGTTAAGGTTATTACATATATATAGAAAGATAAGAAAGAAAGAAGTATATATATAATATATATATATATATATTAAGGTTATGTATATATATATGTATATTCTTGTCCATTATCGGCTTCATTCATCTTTTTATCAATTTTTTTTTATAACTTACGGTATCGAACAAAATGTACAACAAGAGCGAGCATGGTGACAGAAGCATTTTTTTAAAAACAATGCAAAATTAAAGCAAATTATAAATTAAAAATAAATTTTGTTAAGTAAGGTTATGATACATTGTTAGGGTTATGTTGAGTTACGTTAGTTTATATAGATTTAAACTTTTTTTTAATATTGTTAATTAAAGGTGGGCTTTTATTACTCAGGTTTAAATTTGACTCACAGTTTTATTTGACTTTGTTGTGCCTGAATCCATGCAATCGATATGTATATGATGGAGGCAGATAAACCACATGATCCATATATATATATATATATATTGTTATATATATAGTAGTTATATATATATATTATATATATATAAGATAAGGAAAGAATATATGGTATACATA
>JABUQX010109063.1:30000-37500 GCA_015478945.1 Trachelipus rathkii
GAGAAAGAGTTATATCATATCTCTTTCTTTTGGTGAAAATCTTGGAAGAAAAAGCAGATTAATGAAGAAAAATAAAGCTTCTTGCATCTCAATAGCCAAACCTCTCTCTCTCTCTCTCTCTCTCTCTCTCTCTCTCTCTCTCTCTCTCTCTCTCTCAAAAAGAGCCACCTTGCCTACTAAAGGTAACACCCCCTCCACACGTACACACACACATCTACACACCCGTATATGAATATAAATATTTTATGTGTTGGAGCTTGCGTATAATATTGCTTATAGCGGCTAATAAGGTATTAAATCCGACCTATAAAAGGAGCTCGTTTTAGTTACATTTGGAATTATTTTTTATGAAGATTGGCTGCAAAAGGAGAAGAGAATCTTCGCAATGGAGATTGTGTGGGTTTTCGTGGTCCATCTTTTTTACACATCAACATCTTATTTTTCCATATTATTGATTTAAAAAAAAAAAGGGGGAGATATGTGGGTGTTGAAGGGGAGCCAAGATTTGTGGCTTAAACCTAAATTTTTTTAATTAACTAATTTTAAATGAATGTAAATTTTTAAATTAATTTTAAGTTATTTGTAATTAATGCACAAACTGTTTTTAATAAACAATTTTTAAACCATTTTAACTTTAATAAGATATTTTGAAAATGGCATTAGAAATTTTTCATAGATGTTTTCTTATCCTTAACATTTATGCAGTTTCAATAAATTTTGCGTTTTTTTCCTTTAACCTAAGTAGAAAATTTAGAAGCAAAATTAGAAGCAAAAACTTTATGGACATATTAAAACGTAAATGAAGTACATATATATATATATATATATATATATATATATTATATTATTATATATATATATATATATATATATATTATATATATAGCAAGCGCTATATATTGGGTTACTATTATTATAGAAGAGAGAGCAGCAGCATAAAGAGCGCGTTGGTTATTATATATATGAGTTACATATATATATATATATTATATTATATACTATGATTATTTCTGTCAGTAAACGAATTTGTAAGAGGTTAGGTGTTCCGTTCAGAATTTCTTTACACCACCAAAGTTGTTTGTACTGTATAGGTTAAAGGGGCTTTGTTCGTCCCTGTATAAAGTATCCATGGCATATCTAGGGTGGTTCCACTCACACTTCCATTCTTGAAGGGGTGGAGTCTGTGTAGTCTAGGGCTTTTCGTCTTACTAACTTTAGTATTTACTCTAACTCTCCCCCAATTCAATTTCCTACTGACGAATCCTATCGCGTCTCTTTCCTTAAACAATCGCTATTACAATAGACACCTTTATTCCAAACTTTAAACACATACCTCCTCCACTGGGGAGAGTCTGTGTCACTCTCAATCTAAACAGTGTCATTCTTTATCCGTCCAACTCCCTGACCCCAGACCTATCCCCTATGCTCAATCTTACATGATCACAACTATAACGTAAAACTGAACACATTTTCCTCTTCGATTTTCATCACTTTTTTCCATCACTTAAATACTCTCTCTCTCTCTATCTCTCTCTCCTCTCCTCTCTTCCCCCCATGTGGACCTCTTGATTTCGATTTGTTTCACCCCAACTTATGAATGTGTACTTCCTTGTGGATCCCTTAGGTTCTCCCAACTAAATATGATAAGAAGATATATATAAAGATATATATATGTCTTTCTATATATATATATATATATATATATATAAGAAAGAATTATGGTGTATAAGTAGTTTATTATACAGTTTTCTATCTTATAAATTATTTCCTTTTGTTACTAAGTAAATGTAAAAATAAAGAATGATAATAAGAAAAGATAATAAATTATGATTCTTCTGTTTATATAATAATATACATATACATGCACATACACATATACAATAAGATGTTATACATATAATGATATATATATATATACAAGAAGCAGTGAGTTAAATATATATATATATATCATGAGTAAACTAAAATTTATTTCAAAAGCAAATAGCTTTCTTTTTTACGCAGATTATCGTAAAGCAATTCATTTATTAATAATAATTTATGAATTTCTTGCTATTTTAACCTTTGTGAAGATTATTCGGTTTTGTCATTTCAAACTATGAATGAAAAAGATATTTGAGAAGTTTTGTACAAATGCCTTGTCATCCTCATTACAGAAAGGATGTCAAACTCTTTAATTATGAAAAGGAAAAAAAATGAATTAAGAGAAGAATATTTTGAACTAAAACTACAGATATACATTTTAAGTTTGATTTTATTGTCATGAATTATTTTGCTCTGAGGTTGTGAAAACTAAACCCATTGTATATTGAAACACTTATTGAAGGATCTTCTCGCCTCCAGAGTGTCCTGCCCTTATCCTCTTCTAAAAATAAGTTCTCTTTTTTTTATAATGAAAAAATGCATTTAAATGTTCCTCCACAACTATTTTTAAATGAAAACAAATTAATACTGAGGTAAAACAGTAATTAATGGAAGGATATAATTTTAAATCAATCAAGAGTAATAAATCTGAAAATATTAAATTTGGCCATAAATACTTTAATTTTGATGTCTAATTTGAACGAACCAAAGTGCAAAATAGCTTTCTTCAAGCTCCAAAACTTTCATTTATGTGAATTTTTTTCTCTTTTCATTTTCATTTTATAATATATCGAAAAAATCTTGGTTCTTCGCCTTATTAAATAATGTCAAAAATCCTTTTGCGAAATTACTTGAAAATTGAACAATGAGTAAATGGATCTATTATCTAGAATCCCATTCCGATGAAATTATGTTACTTAACACCAATTCAAAACGATGTCCAATTTAGTTGGACCAAAACTTTTTTTTTTTTTTTTTTTGTGACAAATGATATTTGGGGAAAAATTTTTTTTATTATTTATCTGATCTACATGAAAATTTTCAGAGCGTGTATGTAAAAAAGTTTTTTTTTTTTTTTTTTTTTTTTTGTCGCTTACAGAAAATAATTTAAAATTCTCTCATGAACTGAACAGAGGGAAAATAGTTACTTATTAAAAAAAAAATTGTTCTTAACAAAATAAAAACGTATATCTCTCATAATTATAATACACCCTTTGGGAGTTTTATGAAGATCCGATGCTTAATTAAAAGTAAAGTTATCTAAGATTTTCTCTTCAAAAAAAAAAAAAAAAAAAATTGGAATTTGTGACATTAACTCTTTTGGGCATCAAATACAAAAAAATTCCTTTCAAGAGTTTTTAGATCATTGACCCATCTATCTCAGGTTCAATTTTAAAGTCGTTTTCAACCAAGGGTATGTGCCAGCTAATCAAAATGGACACAATTGGGTCTTGGACAAACCGTTGGGTATAGAGCAAAAATGCCATTAAAAAAAGTTGTTTTTCTCGTTGAATTATATCTTTTCGGAAAATTTCATGAAATTTGGATGAATTCTAAAAGACATATCAAAGTTAGATTTACGCGAAAACATATTCCTTTCTTTTCACTTTTCATAATTTACACCTTCATTTACAAAAACAAAAAAAAAAACGACGTTCTACCGATTTTTATAAAATATGGCAAATGTATTATGTATTGGTTTGAGAATATACATACAAAGTCTAATTCAAATAGCATCAGTATTCATGTGTAAACACAGGGTCCTAAATTTTAAATTTTCTGATCTAATGATCTTATGCCTTAGTTTAGCTCTAGAAAAGATATTTCAGTGAGAATTTTCTACCATACATGAGTATGTATAGTTTTATTTTTATGAGTTTATCCAGTGCTTTAGCGAAAAAGGTATCAATATATAAAAATTAAACATTTTATTAAGTATTTAGAGGAAAAAGTTCAAAAAGGATCCCATAAATGTCACGGATCACATTAAAAAATGGTTCTGTCGATTTAAATTATTTTTTTTTAAATACTTTTGATAAAACTCTCCTTTTGAGCGTGGCATCATTGAATAATATTTATCTTCTTAAAAAATCATCAATTTTAAATGAAGATTTCTTCCAGGCAAAATTAGTTACCGAATCATTTCAATAAAATGTCCCTAACAAAAAAATTATTCTGCTGACAATTGGACGTTGTTATGCAAAAAGGAGCCAATCCCCATTTTAATGAAAAAAGAGATTGTTCCTTTTTGCATATCTAAACATATAATCTGAATTGTAAGATGAATCTTTCACCATATTTACACAGATTCGTTATCATAACTATAGATTAAGATTTATCATGAGACTGAATTGGACACGGAACAGTTTTGTTCATCAATTTATGCAACTGTTTTATTACCCTATTATAAACATTATTGTTGTTTGGATTTCCCTGAATAACCATTTGCTATTGAAGTGTTTTATAATTCAATTGTTTACTTATAATACAGTTCTAAATTCCAGAATAAACCAGCAGTTATGTCTTATTATTTGGCAATTGTTATTTTTACTTAGGGTTTTATTTACTCAAAGATACATGAACAACCAAACACACGCGCGAGCGCACACACACACACACACACCTACACACACACAATACATTTCTCTTTTCACAACTTTATAAAATGGATCAAATTGATAAAGCCTCGGAGAAACCAAGAAAGACAACTTCCAATAATAGAACCTCATCCACTGCTTCCCCCGACCACCACTGTGAGTTGACTCACACCAGTGGTGGATTTGCTGTCATGTAATTGACCACTTGTTCTGGTGCAGGGTACACTTTCTTCATTGTTTTCTACGACTTTCGCGGCCTTCACTCTAATTTTCATTTTGTTGAACATCACCTCTCCTCCTTTACAGCGCACCTCATATTTTTGACCGAAACACAGGTCTTTGAGGGTTCTGATAGCAAACTTTACACTATTCCATCCCTAACTCTAATATATGTATATATAGTATAAGAGAGTATATATAGTTATGATATATATATATATATATATATATATATATATATATATATATATATATATATATATATATATATATATATTTATATATATATATATATATATATATATAGCAGATATATATATATATATAAAGATATATATATATATATATATATATATATATATATATATATATATATATATATATATATATATATATATATATATATATATATATATATATATATTTATTACACTACCCAATACAATTTTTTGGTGTCTTCGAATTTTTAACTGCTTCCATGTAATTCTGTATTACTATTACTATCTGCTACAACTAGCAGTTAAAAAAATTATAAAGAAAGGTATTTATTAAGGAAATAGATATATATACTTTGATCAGTTATTTTAAACTAAAAATTTTCTTTTATACTACTTTTTAGCATGGAGTTTACGAAGACAGTCTCTCTGAAGACTCCAACAGTAGTCGGCCATCATGTGGGTATCCCATCTTCCTTGATATCGTTCTTCTACAGTTTTAATGCCCTGATGGAACTTTTCCCCCTGCTATTCACTAACATCACCTAGGTTTTCAGGAAACCGATCTAAGTGGTTGTGGAGGTAGTAAATTTTTATGCTCATGTTACAACCGAGATTATTAAAGATGGAAAGCATATTTTCCACTAATTCTATGTAATTCTCTGCCTTATGATTTCCAAGAAAATTTTGTACCACTTGAACAAATGAATACCAAGCGTTAGATTCAACCTTGTTCATTGATAAGGTAAATTGTGCATCTTTAATAAACCGTCTTATCTGAGGATCATCAAATATTCCGGCTTTAAGTGTTTCATTGCTAATGCCAGGAAATTTACGTGACAAGTAGCCAAAACAAGGTTCATTTCGACCTAAAACCTTCATAAATTTCTTCATAAGCTCTAGTTTCAAATGCAAGGGTGGAAATATGATTTTCTCTCTCTCAACCACTGGTTCGTTGATAACGTTTTATATTCCTGAAATCATACATTTCTTACAAGTCAATTTCTGTTAACCCAGTGCTAATCCTTAGCTCTGCTGTCCCAAAGACATAAAAAAAAGGATCCACTTTGCTGCTGTCCAAGGAGGAAGTTTACCATTTTTAGATCGACATAAATCACCCACTGAGGTTCTTCATACTTAATTTTTTTTCAGGATTAGTGATATTGTCTCATATTCCCCCTTCAAGCTGGTAGAATGACCAATGGATATAGGGCCATGTTTGTTACCATTATGTAAAAGACACATTTCAAACTCCGTTTCGAACTATCAATAAAAAGGCGTCATTTGCCTGGTGGGTATTTTGACAGACATTTTCTCTAAGAGGCCTCTTATATTGTTACAGAATACCACCTTATTTTCCCGAGAGAAAAAGGGCAGTAGATCTTTACATCCGTTAAGGTAAAAGGTAATATTAATACCTGAATGAAGTAGTTTCTCTTCATTTAACCTGGGGGCAAGTAATTCGGAAGACTCCTTTGAAAGATTCAGGTCTCTAATGAAATCATTCAGTTCTTCTTGATTGAAACGTTGGGACTTTCTAAAGTTGTTTCAAAATCACTGTCGTCTTCTGATTTCAGGCATTGACTTTCTCCAGACGTAGATTTATCTGTACCATCTTCCGAGAGCATAGGCAGTCTGTTGAGTGATGGAATGGGTATTTCTTTACAATGAGGTACAGGTGGTCTCGCTGAATCTAGATCAGGATATGTCCATTTATGTCTATTGTTCCGATTGATGACTTTGATATTTACAAAACAAAAATAGCAGTCATCGTAATGGTTTTTTGGTACCCTCCAAACCATTGGTACTTCAAATTTTAGGCACTTCCTCTTTCCAACTGACCACTGTCGCAAATGTTCAACACATGTTTTACATACGAAATGTAGAGCCCAAGATTTATCCTAGTCCCCCAACTTGACGCCAAAATAGGCCAGATACGACCTTCTCACAAAGTCAGAAATAGGTTTTCCACTTTGTTCACAGTATATTCACCACACACGTTACAAAATAAGTCTGGATGATTCACACAGGTACATCTGCTTGTGGTGGCCATGGTTTTAATTCAATGGTATATTACTAAAGAGAGGAGAAAAGTTGCACAAAACGATAACATAACTTCACCCACTGAAACTCAATAGTAAACTGAATACGCATACGGTAAGACGAATGTAGACACGAGGTAATATGAGGGTGGGTTCGTCGGGGATACGCAGATATAAGAAAGTCGGATTTTACAGTCATGGGCAAAACGAGGTAACTAAAACTGGATATTTAGATTCTAATTTCATGTAACTAAATACAATTTTAGGCTCTAAAGATATCATTATGCAATTATTTTTCCCTTTCATCAGAACCAAAATCAATTAGCCTATGGCCCAATATATCAAAAACTAGAGCTGCTACGTTAAAATGAAAGGTATATTTGGAATCAGAGCATCATATAAATATAAAATCAATTCTTACCTTTCCAGCAGCAAAAAAAAATTATTTTTGTTGGGTAGTGCTATCCCTGTGTGTGGGGGACAAAGAATTTCCACACAATAAGTTCTGCGTGTCGTAAGAGACGACGAAAAGGACAGTCCAATCAGGGATGGGGTTCCTATACC
>JABUQX010109063.1:42500-47500 GCA_015478945.1 Trachelipus rathkii
CACACAACCACACACACACACACACACACACACACACACACACCACACTACACTTCACACTCACACCACCACTTCACACACACACACACTCTCTTACACACACACCACATACTTCACTACACTATATCATATTATATATATATATATATACTATATATATACTATATAATATATAGTATAGTATATATATATAATAATATGTGTGTGTTGTGGGTGTGTGGCTGGTGCTGTGTGTGTGGTGCGTGCTGTGTCGTGATTGACTAATAAATTAAACAAGAGTTAAAATTCACTTGTTTATATTGGCCAAAGCAACAATTAAAATCCTGAGCATTCGATTGGCCCTATATTGTTTGTGATTGGTGCGATTAATTCACCAAGGATATAATTTCTCATAAACTTTTTTTAGATATTTTACCAACCTCACAACTAGAAATAGAAGAATCTTACAAATATAAGTTTTTATTTCAAAAAACAAAAAAAAATAAAAAAAAAAAAAAAAAAAAAAAAAAAAAAATAACCAAATTTCACGATTTAAGTTCTGTTTATCAAATTATAAATGCAATATTAGCTTGATAGAAGGATAAGAGGAGAAATGTTAAGGAATATATATTTTTTAAATTTATCACTGATTTATTTTAGGTATGGCTAAACATGGCTTTGAAGAAAACTTTGTTTTCACAACATATATAATAACATACTGTATTACAGACTCCTTTCTTCGCTAGGTTAGCCGCATGCCACCAGCAGTGGCCGTGCGGTGCCACTACAAAGCGCCCTGACAAGAGAAGTTGTGGCCCCGCCCACATTTTCTTGGCAGGGGTACCGCTGCAGTGCTGGTTCGGGTGCGGTGCGCGTCGGTGCCAACCACACGAAAGATCCACGCTTTACGCGTGTGGTTCAATTTTTAAATATAAGAGAAGTGACCACACCAGTGAGCGTGAGGTGCTCCCGCCCGATGCACGGCCGCTACGCATTGAAAACAACTAGAGACTCAGACATGCAGTGCGCGCTTTCGACAAAAATGACGTTCTGGTGCTAGCTGCAGTGCAGTAGCAGGGTGCAGCAGTTGCGGCATGCGCGGGTGCGTGTGCGCTACCGCTGGAGTTGCAGTACGTGGCCGCTTATGGGTTGTGCCGGCCCGTATACAAAAATGTCCTGTGCTCAGGCCAATCTCTAAACTTTCCTAATTGCTATGTAAAGAAATTTCAGGATTGTTAGGGGTCTTAATAACAACCTCTTAATTTTAATATATAGTAGCATAAGGTTATCTTAAGGCTACTAATATGATATATATAACTAATATATAGATATGCTTATACTATATCATAGATAGCGCCATAGGAAAGACTTTCCTATATAGTCATAGTAAATAAATAAGTACTATAGTCGATAATACCCAACATTATACGAGTATAGGTTTATATAAAATATACTAGGCGTACCGTAACCTTATATTTATTACTATCACGAGTCATATAATATATATATACTATTTTATATAAACTTTTTTTAAATATATATATATATATATATAAATATATTAAATAATTTTGGCTTAATGAATATTCTGTTCTGCACAGATGACAATCACAACCTTTTCTTAAATATCAATGAAAAACATATGAATTATTTACTAAACTTAGCTTCCGTATTTGGTAATATTTATCAAAGCAATAACATAGATTACTTATTATGTTAGTACACTATGTTAATAACAATCATCATCTTCAGCACACAAATTTTAAGATGTTTGAATCTAGGGAAGAAGATAGATCTTCAAATAGTGAAATCCGAACGGAGTATATAATTTTGCCACGCCAAACTAGATATAATTAAACAAATTGTTGAATCCTGATATATGTTGATAGTTCTTGTGCAATATTCACACCTACGATTCAAACTATTGAGTTATATGTTATTAAAAAAATGTCTATGTCTACAAGAGAGTCTCCAAGAGAACATCAACTACAACCCGTGAGAAACGCTATAAAGGAGTTCCGACCTTCGATTAAGGTGTAAAACATTTTTATCAAAAATGAAAAGCTAATACGGGACACTGATGTGAAATAAAGTCATGTCTTAGATTTCGCTTTAAATATGAATTGCTATATTTATTTCAAATTATTTATTTTTTTTTATCTTTTTTAATAATGTACAATAATTTTCTTTTTAATTATATTTTAAATATTTTAACAACAACTATGAAACTATCGATAGTAAATATAGTAATAGTGGAGTGTCGACTAGTCTCATTATCATAAATCCTGTATTAAAAAAAATTTAAAACTATAAACATTTAATGTACAAAAATGTTATTAATAAAATATTTAATTTTTTTTATTGATTTTCGTTTATTTTATGTCTATAGTTTCATTAAAAATTTAAAAAATAACGCTCCGAAAATTTTAACCTGTTAAAAATTAAAAAATTATGCTTTATTCGGTCGTTTAGGGATAACACTATCGATGTTTTTTTCGATTACTAATATATCGATATCATTTACGATTATCAACGATTCGATTGTATGGACAAAATGTAGGTAAATTAAAAAAATTAAATAATTTCATAAAACGAATTTTTTTACGTACGATCCAATAAAAAATATTTACGTACTTACTATACAATAAAAAAAGTAAAAAAAATTAAAATAACGCTACGAGATTATTTATATATAATATATATATATATATATATATATATATATATATATTATATATATATATATATATATATATTATATAATATAATATATATATTTATATATATATATATATATATAGTATATATATATATATTGTTGTGTTTATAGACTGTTGTGATGGGTTGTTTGGGAGCTCCAATGTTTTAGTTATCTTTCCCATTTAGTGTGTTTGTTCATTAAGTGCTCCCCTGTTTTAATTGTTTTTAACTATTATAGTTTTAATATTTAAAGAATTGGATCATCCTTATTAAAGATAAGTTATTCGTTTTAATTTTTGTTTTGAAACTTTTTAGTTATGTTAGATAGTCATAGTTAGTTTTTAGAATTGTGCAATACGTAGTTTAGATAGTACTAGGTTATATTTTTTTTTTCCTTCGTCTTTTTAACTTTAGTGTTTTAGTGTTTATTTTTTTTTATTTATTTTAAAAGGGTTTTGGCACAACAACTTACGTATTTAGTTACATATTGTTTTAATTTACACTTATTTAGTTTTATGTTGAATAATTGTAATATTTTTTTTTTTCAGTTAAATTTTGTTAGGGTGTGTGAATGCGTGCTTTAAACTTTCTTAATTTTTTCAATTATTACATATTTATTGTAAATACGGTTTTAGCATTTTAAATCATTTACGTTTTTAGTGAGTGAATAATTTTAATCCAATTTTAACTTGCGTTTTTTGTCGTTTTGTTGTGTGGTTGGAATTCTGATGTGGTGTGTGATGGCCAGATTTGCGCAGGCGCGGGCTTTCTACGACTTTAACCAAACATCGTGGCTTACCTCATAACTCTGCATCCTGGAATACACCTCTCTACTCTAACCCTAACCTTTTCTCTTGTCTGAGACACAGATGCTAAGAATTCATCCTCTAACTCCGTTTAATATATCTAACTATAACTTTTTTTCATAATTTCCTGTCTAAAGGTGGAGTATGTGCCTATGTGACATAAACACTCCTGTAACACGTCTCGTGAATCTGAAATCTCCTAACTTCGATGTTCTGTGCTTAAAATCTTTTCTCCCTTCTACTACAATAATCTTGTGCTCTGCTACTGTTCTCCTAACAGACCAGATTTTTTTTTTGAGTATCTTACTACTTCTCACGAGACTGTTATATTTTCTCATCCAAATACATAGTCCTTATTTAGGGGATTTCAATGTTCACAACACTGTGAATTGTTGGGTTCCTCTCTTACTGATTTAGGTGGAGAGGCCGAATCATTTAGCATTCTCAACGATCTGAGCAACTAATTAAAGAACCCAACACACATTCCGGCATCGTTCCCAATCAATTCTTGAAACACACTTGACCTATGGTTTCACCCTAGTCCTTCTCTCTAAAATACACCACATCGCTTCCTATGGTAATCTGGACCCACAAACCTATATCTCTTAAATTTTTAATACTTTCTCATCCAACAGCTCCATCCTGCCCTACGCGTTTTTTTTCTGGCACTTTGATCGGTGCTGATTGGGGCGGCCTCGTGCTTCTAGCTAACTATAAACTGGAATGACTGCTTTTGTCTCCTGTGACGCTATCGACTTCTGGCGATAAGGTGGGAGCTGTAATCGTTGACGGGTTGAGCAGGTTTCATTCCTTCTTCGACTAATCTTTCTCTCCTCATAATCCATGTTCGATCGTGCTTGTTCTCTGGCCATTCAGGCATAGAGACAGTGCGTATCGGAGTGGAAAATTCTCGTTCTCCTAATCACTCTTGCTAATTTTCATTCAGCTAGAAATCGTGCAGGGATTACTCTTCGACGAGCAAGCGGCTTTCATCAAACGAAGTGCGCTAACCTCCTTGGTCTCCTAACTGACAAATCTTTCTGGCCTCTGCCCAAAAAACATCTCTAACAACTTTCGTAAATCGGTCTTTCCTCCTCTTATTCGATCTGATGGTTCTGTAGCTAATTCTCCAAACTGAAAAGGCCAATCTCTTCGGCCCCTATTTTCCTCTAACTCAAAACCCTGGACGATTCTGGTATTCCTCATCCTCCTCCTTCTCCTCTCAGGTTGTCCTATCGGCTTTGCCTGTGATTACATTGATCGGGTGCATTGGTGCTCCTGACATCTTACCGAACGTAGCAAGGCGGTTGGCCCGAATGCATTCCTACCCCGAGTTTTGAGGGAGTGTGTTCCGTGCTATCCCCCGCCCTCGTTCACATATATTTCTCTATGTCTCAATACTAACACTTTCCCTCAGTGTGGAAGCACGCACATGTCCAAACTATTCCGAAAAAGGAAGCCGCTCTGATCCTTCAACTAATCGCCCCATAGCTCTTACTTGTATTCTATCTAAGA
>JABUQX010109064.1:0-17500 GCA_015478945.1 Trachelipus rathkii
TATTATAGAGAATAGATATAACACATCCAGTATTACTATTGTTTGGTCAGCAGAAGAGATCATGAGTCAAATTAATGTATTGGCAACTCAAATGTTCCCTTTCAAAAGGAAAGAGTTCTAAAAGTAATATAAGAAGGTTTACTTCGATCCCCCACGGTTATTTGTTGTGTGAACTTCACCCCAAAAACACGCAGAGAGTGCTGCTCCGTACAGTATTCTACCTCAAGAAATAGAAACTGTATACATACCTGAATAATGAGTGCTCTAGTTGCAAAGTAAGTATTTACCTCTTATAAAAAATTTAAAAAGCTTGAACCTTCTGAAAAACGTAAACTAATTAGTGAGGCTGAGAAATTCATCCAGTGTTGTATGTGAAGTCTGTTTAAATGTTATAAAAGGAAAATGTTTCCTTAAACAGAACGTCAGAAGGTAAAAGCTACGCTCCCGTTTATAGAAACATCATTAAAAAACTCTCCCTCAATATAAAAATCTGAAAAATAAAGAAGTTACTACAGAGAGGGGGAGGAGTATTCCTACGATACTCTTCTGTTATAAGCTCCACTTATATAACTCAGTGGTTGGCACCAATAATGAAAAGTTGCTGTACTATCCTATAATGAGTATGAGAAATGAAGTAATAATAATACAGCATCTGTAACAGATTCTTTCAGCCGATTCTCATTCACAATCTCAAATATAATATGGCCAGTTATTGCCACCCGCTCAGCAAAATCCACAATCCCAGACCTTATATACGCAGAATATTACAGCCTAAGCATTGACATTACAACTCTTTCACATCAGAACAACAGCTGACTGCCAACAGAATCCTTATATTGTGAACGATTCAAATTATCTTTTCAGCAACGGCTCTACCTCATGTTTATATGGATGCCTAAGTTGAAGCAGATAAGCAAATACGAGAAGGAAGTGTACAGAATATTAAACTCAGACATTAACATACATGAGAAACGCATCTTATACGCAAGATGGCCATACCAAAAGTGATAAAGTCTTAAGACTTGACCACCTACATCCACCCTACGTATTCCGCTAACCGGATAATGTAGATATACCTAATGAAGTAAAACTTGAAGTGAAAAATGAAGATATATTTAAAAATCCTGGAGGAGAGCTTACCTATTAGAGTGCGTAAAATCAGGAATAGTTTTATATAATATTTAAAAGAAAATTATTTAATGAAGCAGGACAGGTCGTAATTGATGATGAAAAATAGTTTAAGGGTCAAATATTGTGGATTTGATAGCTGTCTCTCCCGTAACTGGAAGAAAGGCCCCTGTAAAAGGATGGAATGAGAATCAAACAAGAACTTCAACTATTAATTTCCCCAGAAGTTTTAATCTTAATAGCGGACGCAATTAGCAGACTTAGATAATATCCATTACGCCAAGACCTGATTCAAGTCGATCAGGTACTTCTTACGCATCAGATAAATTTAAACGTGTCACCAGAGGACGAATAAGAAAACTTATAATAAACCTATTTGGATTAAATCGTAATTATATTTTATCATATTAATATTTATTTAGTTTGTCAATTTAATACAACAAATTTTATTTTTTACAATCTTTTTTTCTTTAACCTTGGCCCTTTATATCACATTTTTTGGTTCAAATATATATATATAATATATTATATTATATATATATATTATATATAATATATATATATATATATATAATATATATATTATAAGCTTAACCGCTGTGTCAGTAGACAAAATGGAGGCGAAGGAGGTAGTTGATAAGTATTACTTCAATCTGCGGGAGCCAAATAGTTTTGGGGTTTACTAGGTTTGCCTTAAGGTATCCTAATATTGAGAAAAAATGATTAAAAGGCATATTTAGAGGGTGAGAGGCGTTTACTCTACATAAACCTGTAAGAAAAAAATTTCCTACACGGAAACCTATAGCTCCCCATTTAGATAGCGTATGGCAGTTAATTTATCCGAATGATTAATACAGCAACTATAATGAAGGCTTTCAATATATACTTTTACAAATTGACGTATATTCTCGATACTTGTGGTTGAAGCCTTAAAAGATAAAAGATCAGTTACAGTTGCTGCTGCAGTACTTAAAATTATAGAGGACGAGCGGAGGAACACCTAAATCATTTTGGCACAGATTCAGGAATGGAATTCCAGGGTCGAGAGTTTCAGGAGCTGCTCTGGGAGTATGGTATAAGCTATTACAATACATTTTCCGTAAACAAAGCGGCTATAGTTGAAGGAGTCTAACGTACTATTAAAGAACGCATGCATAGGTATTAATATAAATGAACACCTTGTAAAATAATGAAGCCAACTAATTTGCTTATTCTTTTTTTTTTTTTTATAGATCTACAATAGAACTATAAAGTCAACTTCTTTAGAGATGTCAAAATAGAGGCCTGAGAAGCCATCTACATGAAAAAGAAACAATAAAAGATAATTCAGGAATAAAGGTAAACGATTTTGTAAGAGTTTTCTCGAACAGAAGGAAGGTTTAGAAAAGGATATGAATCCGGATGGCTACAGAAGTTTTTTAAGTGCACAATATCCGCCCATTCAGCCGTGATAGTTTAAAGCTATATTACCTGGAAGATTTTAGATGGTGAAAAATAAAAGGGGGATTTTATAAACAGGAAATCCAAAAAGTAAGGTTTAATCCTGTAACTGATGCCTATGAAGTTAAATAACATAATAGCTACGAGAGTTAAATATAGATATTACCTTTTTCTGGTGAAGTGGAGGGGATACCCTGCTAAGTTTAATACTTATATAAAAGCAAGTGAAGTTAAGAATCATTAATCAGTTGTCACTATAATCATGGAGAGTGTAGTACTTTTTGAATTATCCCTTCACTCTTCAGACCCCTGGATTATTATAGTAAATTAACTCTCGGATTTTTCGAGGCAGTGTTTTTGATCCTATACAACTTGTATGAATATGAAGTAGGATTTGTTGAAATGATATTTTAGAACAGACATTATATTTTCCTCACAATCTAATCTGGATAACAATTGTAACGAAGTGTATTGTATGTCTAAACTATATTACAAGTGGAAGGTACTCGTTATCTGAAAAGGACTTCAATTGCCAAAAAGGTGAATGCGACTACCATTTGCTACAAAAGAATAATTCATCGGGAATTTACTTTGGGCGGAGTCCACTATTTTAAAATCGGTGCCTTTGCTATTTTTTAGTCATTTTAAACGTTCTCTTTGATATGAGTTTTATGTGAAAGGACTTGGTATACAAAACTGAAATGCGTACCGTATGAAGATAAGTAAAATACCTATCTTAGCTCAAAGTAGTGGTAAACGCTACGAAACGGTGACATGTTTTTATCTCGAAGCGATCACCATGGCAGCGTAAACATATCGTAAACTGATGCTTGAGTTGGATATACTTCATGATATCCCTACTATGTTAAAGAGGGTTATACTATCTGTGGAGAATAACCCCATGATCAGGCAAACAAAAAGATGAAACAGCTCGAGTACTGCATTATACATTACCCCATCCGAGATGCCTCAATGCATCAGGTATGGCTTATGATATACAAATATAGTTTCTGATCATCAATATGAGGTAATACTAAAGCTCCTTTTTTAAGAGTAGTATATTTCCCAAAGAGAGTAAAGTTAAACATTACCTAATTCTTATCTCCTCTGAATAGAAAATTTCGACTCTTGTTTCGCATGCAATATAAAAGATGTTAGAACGGAAATCTTTCCCTTTACTTCGCGTGCATTGTTATGCAAAGTTTATATTAGAAAGAATCAGATGCAGTAATTACAGCATAATGGAATTATATAAGAGGTGTAGTCAGATATATTTTTTCAAATTCATTAACATAACTCTCACAGTGTAAAAGGTAGTATAAGACAGACACCTGTAATAATGGATAGAAGAAAGGGTATTCAGAGGCTTCAAAAATGCAGAGGGGTATGGCCTTGGTGGATTTTTTTGCCAAGCTATGGAGAAGTGCAAAGCCTCTACTCAGGAGAGGTGGGGAATATGAAGGTAAAAAAGCTATAAGAACAGGCTTGCATACTATTCAAGATATTGCTGCAGGAAATAATCCTCGTACAGCGTTAAAAAGACGTATAGCCGATGTTTCAGATGAGATGTTGGATGATGTTAAGCGTAAAATAAGGCGAAAAATGTCAGGCCAGGGGCGAGGCACCAAGAAGACTGTCATAAAGAAAAAGACTAAGCGGAAAAAACCTCTAAAGAAAAATGTATTGATGTATTTGCTATTTAATTACTAACTGATAACTTTTTATACGAGGTGCGTATTACTGTATATAAGTAGTATTTCATGAAAATGTTCATTTATACGGCCAGAGCTCGAACATACAAGATGCTTTCCTTCATCTTCTAGTCCTGATTGTTGTTAAGAGTGAATTGGATCTCTTCTCCATGAATCCTACACAGATTAGCGTTAGCGATTCCAACTTTATCAGTATTATTCCTCTGCATTCAATTACCAATACAGATGTTCCCCTAGAGTTCAATATTCCAGGTGTTTCTGATCAATACCTAGACCCCTCTAATGTGTTTTTTATATGTAAAACGAAATTGACAAAACCTGAGGTACAGATCTTTCTTCGGGTGATGACCATATAGTAAATATAACAGAATCATTTCCTGTAATACATGTTTCAGCAGGTTGAGTCTATCTTAACGGACTTCAGCTAGGTGCGGCGCTGCTAATTATCTTATAGAAGCCTATATAGAGGCATTGTTAAATTATTCAGACGTCGACGCTAAACAGTCTCATCTCCAATCATGTGGTTTTTATAGTTTCAAAGATGAAGCTGAACATATAGATAAAGCAGCTAGAGTCGTAAATAATACTTATGAATTTTTCGGTCGATTAAATGGCGATATCTTCTCTCAGAAAGACTCATTCTACCCTCTGTAGATACTAGAATCATTTTATAGCCCTTCAAATCCTAAATTTGCTCTTAAAATAAAAGTAAACTACTGCTACAGCTGTATGTCCAGACCTGTTTTCAAACTGATGGAAGCTTATCTCTATGTCAGAAAAGTGAAATTATCATCACCACAGCGACATTTTGGAAATTGAAAATTCGCTTTTGAATACTAACGCAAAGTATGCTATTAAGAGAGTTGAAACCAAGATATTTAATTTTCACTCACGGGTTATCGAGTATCAATATCCATAACATTGTGAACGGAATTTACCACAGAAGTAATAATAGGGATTGTGGAACATGACGCCTACTTGGGATTATAAAAGGTCACCTATAAATTCACACCTTTCGGAATTAGGGGTATCAGTTTACATGTGAATGACTACCTCACGGACGTGATTATGGAAATGTTATACAACGGAGACCTATCTCTCTGCACTCGTCCTTTTAAACGACTTAATAGCCAATACTGAATCATGTAATGATAGTGGGACAAGCTTAAATCTTGAAGAATACGCAAGATATGTAATTTATATGCCTATGAATCTCACAGCTGAACCTAATCCTTGTAATGCTATCATTTAAACTTTTTGTAAAAGGGCACCTAGGACTAAGTCTGCTCTTTGGATCACGTTACAAACACCCATGCACTGTAGTGGTCTATTGAGCATCTCAACTCATTGAATTGAACAGAGTCGCAACGTACGTACAATTTTAAAGATGATGAAGAGGAAATACAATCGGTGTTTAAAAATGAACCTCGTTTTTAGGAGTGTTCGCTATTAACGAAATAAACTCTGTAAAGTTGGAGAAAGATACCTGCTTCATATTCAATACATTGCTCGTCACACTCACATCACAGGACATTGATTTCCGTTTATAGAGCAAAAACGAAGCCTGTTCACATAATTCGATTCTTTGCACTTAAATTTATATCTGAATATGCATTAAATCACTATTTTTAACATATAATAATGTTAAGTTTGTGTAAAAACTATGTCTTACCCTGTTCAGCCTTCATATTCTATTTATGTGGAGTCTATTGTATTTCTTTCATTATGTGCTTTTTTTAATAATGTATGTTTTAATAAACTTGTAAATATAATTGATTGCTAAGAATTTGTATGTCAATGATTTTATATTTCTAATTATGTAATAAATGCTTAAAATGAAAAACGCGATTTAATTAAAGCTGTAAACTAGTGTATATAAAAAGGTTTTAATAAAATTGTACGAAATTTATTAAAATGTTTATATAAATGTGTGTTTTTTCTACTATTACAATTTTTTAAATAAAAGTATTAAAGCAAATAAAAAAGATAATAGATATAATAAAGAAATAAACGATTCTAATAAACAAAAAGTATTAAAACAAAAGAATTAATAATATAAAATGTAAACTATATTAAAAGAAATAAAAATAAATTAACCAGTGATTAAACAATAATAATAATAGTTAAAACAGTAATAAAAGAGTTAAAAGCAGTAAAGCAGAGAGTTAAAGCGGTAAAGCAAAGCATAAAATCAGTAAAGCAGTAAAACAAAAGCATACTAATCCCTTAGGGTTTACTGGTCTTATTGATTTACTGATTTACTGCTTTAAGGTATGTAAATGCAAATTTTTTAAGTTAGTAAAGCAAGATAGTTTAAAGCAGTAAAGCAGAGAGTTAAAGTAGTAAAGCAGAGAGTTAAAGCAGTAAGCAGAGAGTTAAAGCAGTTAAAGCAGATAAGTTATAAGCAGTAAAACAGTAAAACAAAAGCATACTAATCTTTTTGTTGTTAGGTAGATAACACCTCTATTGATTTACTGATTTACTGCTTTAAGGTATGTAAAGTATTGTTTTTAATAAATGTCGTATAACAATTGTAGTAAAATGAATGACTCATAATATATATTTGAATTGAAATTCTTTGAATAGTTTACATTTGATATTCCATATTTTTTCGTTCGCGCGGAAATAATTGCGTCTGCGACGCAGCGCCGGCGGCGGTTACGCGAATATTGGCGTCTGCGACGCACGCGGTTCGGGAACGGCGGATATTGGCGCCTGCGGGCGCACGCGTCGCGGTTACGCGGAAATATATTGCGCCGGTCCGCGCGCGCGGCGGCAGGTACGGGAAATATTGCGCGTGCGGCCGCACGAGGCGGCGGTTTCGCGGAGGGGTTGGCCTGCGGACGCGGACTCTGAAACGTTTGCGGTCACTGTCTCAAATGTGTAACTCTGCGTCTATGATGTAGGGTAGAGATGAGCCATCAAAGATGATTTCATCAAGATGAATCATCAAATATAGATGGTATCAAAATGACGTCATGCAAAGATGGACGTCATCAAAGATGAACTTTTAAGAGTTTGAGGGATCAATGTGCTGAGGCATTAATGGCTGGGGCATCAAAAGTTGAGCATCAAAATATCGAGTGTGTGGGTAAATGTAGGTGTATCTGTGTGTGAAGTGTAGTGTAAGTGTATATGGTCTTAAATGTAAGTGTCTAAATGGAGCGTGGTAGGGCTTATAAGTGTCATAGTGGTGTATAACTGTCATAGTGAATGTAAATGTATAAGTGACAAGTGTATGTGTGTATAAATGACATAGTGAATGTATGTATAAGTGTAAGTGTAAATGTAAATCTGTGTGTGTGTGGGTAAGTAAATCTGTGTGAGTGTAAGTAAATCTGGTGTGTGTGTCTATGGTGTGTGTAAGTAAATCTGTGGTGAGTGTGTGTGTGTAATCGGGTGTAATAAATGGTGTGTGTGTGTGTGTGGGTGTGTGTGTGTGTTGTGTGTGTGTGTCTGTGCGGATGGAAATAAGTTAGGCTAGATCCATACAGGTCAGGTACCTACATAGCCTCATGTTAGCACAGTTACCTCCAAAGGCTAAGCATCAGTTACCTGGATGAGCTCAAGGCTGGGGTGGAGGTTATGTGTAGATGTAGGCTAGGTATCTGGCAAGCTTTGGAGAAAAAGGTCAAATGACAAAAAGGTAAAGACATAAAAAGGGCTAAGCCCCTAAGGGGGACCAAAAATTAGCGTGGGCCAAAAATTACCCATTATCTGGCCAGGTCAAGACCGAAATATCATGGGCAAACAAGGTTAAGACACATCAAAAAAGGGCTAAGCACCTAAAGGAAGGATAAAAAATTCGTGGGCAAAAATGACCCAATGGACCGACCAAAGGTTGTAACAGATTAGGGGTGGGGTACGTACAACGGTTGCTACGCAACCGTTGTACGTACCCTTCTTCTAAGGGTTGCCAAAATTAGGGTTTGCCAAAAATTAGGGTTGCCAAAAAATTAGGGTTGCCAAAAAATTAGGGTTCTCAAAAAATTGGGGTTCTCAAAAAATTAGGGTTGCCAAAAAAATTAGGGGTTCTCAAAAAATTAGGGTTCTCAAAAAATTCGGACTTCCCTAAAAGGACAAGGGTAGGTAAAATTTGGGCCAAATTGCACCATGGAAGACCAAAGGGTTGGTCGCCGAAAAAGGTCAAAGACCAAAAAATTAGGGGTGCCAAAAAGGTCAAGGTCAGGTAAAAAATTCGAGCTCAAAAAAGGTCAAGGTCAGTAAAAAAATTGGGCCCAAAAAGGTCAAGGGTAGGTAAAAACCCGTTGGGTTCAAATGACCATCGGCCCAAAAGGTCAAAAAAGGGGCGGAGCTAAGGCGAGCAATATGGCCCTCCTACTACTGATACCTATTAAAATTTTTAATAAATTTGTAGATGAATTTGATCTATACAGACACATTTGGATTGATAAAGATTTTAGTATCTATCTCACTCACAGCTTGCATATTTTATTATTATTATTATTATTATTATTATTATTATTATTATTATTATTATTATTATTATTATTATTATTATTATTATTATTATTATTATTATTAATGATCAAGAATGGAGGCGAGATGGTGATTGAATATATTTGGAAGTGTGTAACAAAGCGTTTATGGAAGGTACGGTTCCGAGAAATTGGAGGTTGGCAGTAATAGTACCCTTTTATAAGGGTAAGGGGGATAAGGGGAACTGTAGAAACTATACGGGAATTAGTTTATTGAGTGTTGTAGGGAAGATATATGCTGGTATTTTGGTTGAAAGAGTATGTCGAGTGACTGAAGGACTGGTTGGTTAAGAACAAGGTATATTTAGAAGTGGTAGGGGATATATGGATAAAATTTTTATATTGAAACAAATGATTTAAGAAAATGAGTGAGAAGAAGAATAAATTGTATTTAGGTTTTATGGAATTGCAACAGGCGTATGGCAGGATTAATAGGGGAAGCTCTTTGGTAGGTGTTAGTGATATATGGTGTTGGAGGTATGGCTTCTGAATGGAATAAAAGTATATATGGCGATAGTGAAGCGTGTGTAAAAATTAAATGGAGTCGCAAGTTTGGTTTAAAATTAATAATTGAGTGATGCAGGAATTTGTTATGTCCCCTTGGTTATTTAATTTGTATATGTATGGAATTATGAAAGAATTAGAGGTGGGGGTGGCAATGGAAGGTGTTAGAATGATGGAGAATGGGAGATAGTGGAGGGTGCTCTGCTTTTTGAATGCGGATGATTTGGTTTTGTGTGGTGAATCTGAAGAGAGTTTGAGAAGATTGGTAAAGGGATTTGCAAGTAAACATAGATAAGAGAGAGGTTATGGTAGTGAGTGAGGAGAGTCCGCGGTGTGAAGCCATGTTTAAGATAAGGAAGGCACTAGAACAGTATCTGAGTTTTTAAATATTTAGAATATATGTTGGATGGATAAAAAGAGAACGAATGATGCAGATGTTGTGGAAAGTTGTGAATGGGTTAGGAAAGGTGCTGGTGCATTAAATCGTTTTGGGTGGATCAAAAGAGAGACTGGTTCTTGAAGTGGCGCTAGGGTTTTGCATCTAGGGTATGTTGTTAACCTTGTGTAAGTATATTAGTGAAATTATGGTCTGGGAAGAGAGAGAGATTAATCGAAGGTACAAAAGTATTCAGATGGACAAATCTTACGGGCGTGGTAGGTGTGAAAAAAATTGATAAAATGAGGAAGAACATATTAGAGAGTTGTGTGGTGCGAAGAAGGGCGTAAATGAGAGAATAAACGAGAGTACATTGAGGTGGTTTGGTCATATGAAGGGGTAGACGATAGTCGGTTGGTTTAATGGATGTATAGTGGTGAGTGTGTCTTGGAATCGACCGGCCTGGGAGACGAAGAAAAAGTTAATTGAGTCAGTAAAGGTATGAAATGAAGAAGGGGAATGTGAGTTGGCAGAGCGGGATACTAAAAGATGCATAAGTAGGAATGACAGGGTTATGTGATGAGGGGTATGGTTGTGGGCTTTTCCCAGGGGATGAACCCTACATTGACGAGTTACCTCAGTGAGAATCCTTCGCGGTTTTGTGAAGCCTCAGGGTGTTTTTTTCTGATTGCGACGAGTTCGCACTGGAGGTATAAAAGGAAACGGTAAGAAGGAGGGGCTTTCTTTTCGACTTGCCTGTCATGTTCTTTTATTATTTTTCTGTTCAAGAGTGTATGCGCGCATGCTCACTCCCCAAATCTGGGAATATGAGGAAGATAATATGTATATGTTGCACATTTTTTAAAGAAAAAGCCCAATCTATTGCCATTTTCACATCAGCACCTTCTCGCCATTTTTATGCGGAATTTTAATTGGCCACTGTCTTCGCTGTGTTAATTTTTAGTTCCATAACAGTTTTGTAACACCTATTCTTTTCTGGTGCAAATTTTATTTACTGACAATAAATACCCTGCAGTTTTCTTTCAATGTTTCCACCTCAACCTTGTATTCTACGGGTTGCTCAGCATTCAAATTTTCATTTTTATTAATATATCTAAACAAATTTCTTTAAGTCTGAGACATTTTTAAACCATTTTCTTAACCGCAAAGGACGTTAGACTTTTTGCACTTGTCTGTTGAATAATTGCTGTTATTGACTCTATTTCTCCTCTCTCTTTTCATTATTTAAAATCCTTTCTTTCCGTTCATTTATCAATAAATTGTCCTGCTGCTAAAGAGTAGATAATATAATCTTTGACATCACTGATTTAATTAATTTAGTCTTATATATATATATATATAATTATATATGATATATATATATATATATATATATATATTATATATATAATATATATATATAATATATATATATATATATATATATTTATAATAATAATATATTATAATTTCAAGTTTTGTTCCAGTGGGTTAAGGCGGCTTTTTTGGCTCGGCATTTAATGAGAACGCGGATTCCCTGAATTAAAAGTTCCGAATCTTCATTCGGCTACGTGCGACGGACAATAAAAGCTGCGTCCAGTAGGAGAATTTTCCGTATATTTACGTATTGCAGTTTACGACATAGTGTATTACACTAATCTCAATATGAAACATAGCCAACACATACAACAGAAAAATCTATTCACATAGCAAATCACTCTTTTCATGCTTTCCTCGCATTGGAAAGGCCGCGTATTAATGATGTGAACCACGCCCGCCGGTGGAATCAACTTCGACTGCGTGTGCGCTTGAAGCAGGGCATGCTAATCGGGCCTCATATCCTTGCACTTTGGCCATTTGGTCAAAACCACACAATACTGTTACCTGACCAATTTCCCAATCTCGGGATTTGAGATTATGTGGTGAGGAATGACTTGCTATATACCATTGTAATATATATATATATATATATTATATATATATATATATATATTATATATATATATATATATATATATATATATATATATTATATATATATATATATATATATAATATATATAATAAATATAATAATAATAATAATTGAATAATAATAATAATAATAATAATAAGAATAATAATAATATAATAATAATAATAATAAAGGCACGGAGTGAAAATTTGAACCTTTAGTTCCTCCTCTTCGGAATACGAAAAGTGGCTGGAAAACTCAATGCTTGAATTGTGATTAAGATCCATGAAACTTTATAAGGAAAAAAATATATATAATTTCTTCAAATCCCCTCTCTCATTTATATTTCAACGTCGCTCAGACTCCACTGAAGGAAAACTAAAATTCCTACAGCTTTTATAATAATAATAATAATAATAATAATAATAATAATAATAATAATAATAATAATAATAATAATAATAATAATAATATAATAATAATTAACAGTATAATAATAATAATAATAATAATAATAATAATAATAATAATAATAATAATAATAATAAATAAATTTTGCTGATGCATGTACAGATGTTTTCAAGTTCTCGTACATTCCATGCAAAGAGGATGCATATATTGTTTCATATTAATATTTGGATTGTATCCGACCACGTTTAAACGTTTATTAGAGCAATGAACGAAGCGAGTCTTAATATATGACGTAATAGAGTTTAAAACGGAGTTTGACAGCTCAGCTCTGCACTTTCAAGAGGCGACGTTTGATTCTACTCTCATGTTTAAGATAATTGTGTTTTTAACTGTTAGAGTACAAACTGTATTTGTTGAAATGTCAAAGCTCCATCAATAATAATAATAATAATAATAATAATAATAATAATAATAATAATAATAATAATAATAATAATAATAATAATAATAATAATAATAATAATAGAACGCTACTAGTACTAATTATAAGGGAATTTTCATATATATATATATATATATATATAGTTATATATATATATATATATATAAATATATATATAAATATATATATATATATATATAGTATATATATATATATATATATATATATATATATATATTACTGCGTTTTAATTAGAATTTTGCATAAAGTATGCCAATTTATTGAAATAATAAGATAGGGATTTTATACGATAGTTTTAAAATAAAGTGAAATAAATATCTTTTAGTCAACAGGTTTGATTAGCCTTCTTTAAACTGAAAGCGGAATAAAAACAAAAACAAAAAAAAAAAAAACAACAAAAGTAAGATAAAATTTCATTTTATTGTTGCTTTTAAAATTGTTGGCAGTGAGAACTTGTGAAGTTCATCCAGTGAAAATCCATTTTCTTATTGTTTCAAGAACAGTAAAAATCCACTCTTCTTTGGGGTTTCCAACCTCAATAAAAATCCATTTTCAGGGTCTCAAGTTTAAACCCATCTTCTGGGCTCTCTAAGTTCAGTAAAAATCCATTTTCTTAGGGTTTTAAATTCAGTAAAATTCACCCTTCTTACGAGTTTAAAGTCCAGTAAAATGTCAATCTTTTGGGTTTGCAATCCATTAAAATCCACCCTTGCTAGGAGTTTCGAGTGCAATAAAAACCCAGCCTTCTTATTGGTTTCAAGTCTAGTAAAAATCCATATTCTTGCTATTTACAAGTCTAGTAAAATTTACCATTAAGGGTTTAATTCAAGTAAAGATTCACCCTTCTTATTGTTTCAGTCTCAGTAAAAATCCATCTTTTTTGGGTTTCAAGTTTAGTAAAAATCCATTTTCATTGTCTTTTTTTCTTGGTGTTTCAAGCCCAGTAAATTTTTTTAATTTTTAAACCTTTTCAAGTACAACAAAATTCTTTCTTTGTTGAGCTTTTGAAGGACATTAAAAATCTATGACTTCATCTTCGGCTATGAATTAGTACAAGGAAATTACAATGTAAGATCAAATGTTACTAATTTCCTAGCACAATTAACATGTTTAATGAAAAATATTTGAAATATCATTCTAAACTATCTATTTTTTTACATATTAACTTAATAATTTGTTTAAAGGTTTAGATTCAAAATTAACTATTTTTTTTATTTTTGCTATTTTGTTAATTTTTATTACTGGATTAGGAAATTCAAAGAGTAGATTGTAGAAGAGAGAATCCATTGTGTAAAAATGAGAAAACATCGAAAAGAAGTGTTAAACAAGCTTACTTTTGTAATATTTGAATTTAAATAATAATAATAATAATAATAATAATAATAATAATAATAATAATAATAATAATAATAATAATAATAATAATAATAATAATAATAATAATAAAAAAAAATAATAATAATAAAAAAAAAATAATAATAATAATAATAATAATAATAATAATAATAATAATAATAATAATAATAATAATAATACAAACAAATCACCAGTAGCGGCTTTTACTAATACGGGCTTTACATAATAATAATAATAATAATAATAATAATAATAATAATAATAATAATAATAATAATAATAATAATAATAATAATAATAATAATAATAATAATAATAATCCAAATATGGGTTTGACATGCTTTATATGTATGGGCGGTTAATTTCATGAAACCTACTGATTTTGTGAGTTATATCACTTATAATTTTACAGTTCAAATGTAACATACATCTTTACCGCAACATTCGTTCGTATTCTCTGGTTAAAAAATTAATGGTTTTGTGGAACACTAACAATGGGTCCTCTCTTTTTTGCCAACCTTACATACATACCTGCAGTAATTAATATTACCCTGTCATATACTTTCATTTTCTAAAATTTTCATGTTTTTATTTATTTTTTTTTTTTTTTATTGTTCACTGATTTATCTCTTGTCATTTCTCCTTTCATAAGAATTGATGTCCATCATTTTATTGTTAAAATTTGCTCATTTGTATCCTTGATTGAATCTCTTTACATCTCTTATTATAACTTATAACTAATAATAATAATAATAATAATAATAATAATAATTTAAAAACAAAAATAATAATAATAATAATAATAATAATAATAATAATAATAATAATAATAATAATAATAATAATAATAATAATAATAATATAATAATAATATAGAAATATATATATATATATATATATATATATATATATATATATATATATATATATATATATATATATATATATATATATATATATATATATATATATATATAATTTATCGAACATTATAAATATTACCTACATTTATTTATAATAGTGTTTGTTTTTAAAAATAAATAAATATATGAAAAAATATATTTTATGCAAAAAGATTTGGGAAATAAAAACGTAACTTTTATTGCGAAGCAGCTCCGCCCAAAGCTTTGTTGCCAAGTAATATTAAAAGCTTATTTCAAAGTTATGCAAGTAATGTTTCGGCCGTGCAGTCATTAATTCAGAACACTTGCTTCGATTTATTTGAAGTTTCTAAATAAACGAATGCAAAATAAATAGACAAAAAATGCGCAAAGGATTCTTTGAATTCACGAAATTGGAAAGTTTTTATCAGATTTTAAACGATGTTTGTAACTTCATGTCAATTTTGACCTAATGAATGGGAATGTATAACGATAAAGCAGTAATTGGGCAATACAATAAACAAATCGCAAAATATAAATGGGGAAAATAAATAACACAGAAAAGTTTTCAATGAATAATTTTATACTTGATAAATATTTTTTTATACAATGATTTATATATATATATATATATATATATATATATATATATATATATATATATATATATATATATATATATATATATATATATATATATATATATATATATATATATATATATATATGAGCAGGTTATATATATTTCTATTTGAGCAAAAAAGTATGTTATATATATATACATATATATATATATATATATATATATATATATATATATATATATTATGTATATATATATATATTGTCGTATATATATAGAATATATATATATATATATATATATATATATATATATATATATATATATATATATATATATATATATATATATATATATATATATATATATATATATATATATATATATATATATTATGTTTTATAGTGGTTTATGATATATATCGCCGTAAGCGACCTTCTATCTTTCGACGAAAATGTATGAATCGTATGGGTACATGGAATGTCAGAAGAATAAATGTTGAGGAGAAGAGGAGAGAGGTGATGGATGTATTTAGAAAAGGGTAAATTTGATTTGCTCGCTGTGACTGAAACAAAGATAAAAGGAAACGGTGAAAATGAGTGGTGTGGTGTGAAATGCATATGTATGTGCTGGTGTAGAAAGGAATGAGAGGGGGAGAGAAGGAGTTGCAATTCTGATGAGTGACCTGTGGTACAGAGCTATGATAGATTTTGCTTGTGTGAGTACTAGAATTCAAATGGTTAAATTTAAGTTTGAAAGGTCAAGGTATGTGTGGTTGTGACATATGGTCCACCTGAGGGTAATGTTGAAGAGAGTGCGATTTTCTGGGATAATCTGAATGATGTTTTGGATGGGGTGAGTAGGAGCTTCAGATTGATTGTGTTGGGTGACCTAAATGGTTAGATAGGCGATCAAAAAAGGGAAGGTATAACAGGTGGTTTTGGGGTGTCGGGAGAAAATGAGAATGGTAGGAAGGTGATTGATTTCTGTGAGGAGAGAGATAAGTGTGTAAGTAATACTTTCTTTAAACAAGAGTATTCATAGTATACTAGAGTTGGTGTAGGTAGTGATGGTATCGAAGTGAAAAGTATAATTGATTTTGTGTTGGTGAAGAAAGAGATGTTGAAGTATGTGTTGGATGTTAAATCAGTGAGGACCAGGAATGGGATTATCGGATTATTATGTTATTTTATGTAAAATTAAGTGAGCTTGGATGGAGAGGAAGATGATAAGGAAGAAAGTGGGTAGAATTAAGAGTGAGAAGTTAAGTAAACAAGGCAATAAGGATAAGTATTTATAATTTAAGAGCGCTTGCAAATAAATCAGATGAATGTGAACAAGTTGAAACTGAAGAAATCTGGAAGCAAATGAAGGAGGCGATTATTAGTAATACAAAAGAAGTATGTGGATGTAATAAAGTAGGAAGTAAGAATGTTAACAGTGAGGGGTGGAATGAAGAGGTGATGCAAGCGGTTAAATGTAAAAAAGAAGCGTGGTTGAATGTACTAAAAGCCAATGATGAGATTTCAAAAGAAAGATGTTTGGAATTATATAAGGAGGAAAAAAGAAATACTAAAAGGTGAACAGGATGAATGGGGACTTACATGGGAATAGAAAGCTCTTCTGAAAGGAAGAGCGGAAGGTTAAGAATGAGAATAGGGGAATTTGCTTATAATAATGAATAGGGATGGTGCTTTAGTAACTGATGAAATGGATGTGATGAGTGTGTGAGGGAACACTTCGAAAATCTGCATAACATTGGCAGTAATGAAGAGGTGATAGTGAATGTGTGTGGATTTGATGGTGCAAGAAAGAATAGGTATTTTGGGGATAAGGTCATTAGTAAAGAGGAAGTAATGGGTAGAGTGAGAAAGTTAAAGAATGGTAAATCTGCAGGTATAGATGAAATTACTGGTGAAATGATCAAGAGCGAAGGTTAGATGGTAATTAAGTGCATTTTGGAAGCTGTGTGACAAAGCTTTTATGGAGGGTATAGTTTCAAGGGATTGGGGGAGAGCAGTAATAGTACCCTTATATAAGGGTAAGAGGGGTAATGGTAACTGTAGGAATTATAAGGGAATTAATTTATTGAGTGTTGAAGGGAAGATATATGCTGATATTTTGAAAGAGTGCGTCGAGTGACTGAGGGACTGATTGGTGAAGAACAAGGTGCGTTTAGAAGTGGTAGAGGAT
>JABUQX010109064.1:27500-30000 GCA_015478945.1 Trachelipus rathkii
CGAGTCTATTCATCGTTAAATATACCCTCGAGTCTACTCTACGTTTAAAAATCAACATTTGGCACCTTTGCGTGCTCATTCGGAGTAAGGGAACATCTTTGTCAAAAAACTAATATTTTCAACATTTTTAACAATTTAATTTTTTAAATTTCTTTTTATTTTTTTTAATTTCCGCGTGGTAAAAATGTCTCCTGATTAATAAAATATAATTATTTTCGTGTAGCTGTTATAGTTTTTTAGTTATATGCCTGAACTTTTCGGGATGCTGACCTATATATGTATATTCCACTCGCTTTCCCTTGAAATAAAACTGATAAACCATGGTTTAAATTACTGTGCTTGTTCTGGTGCAATTATACACAGAAATACTTCAAAATTTTCTGTCGTCATTCATTTCAGAAACTCATGATATTTCATCTCGCAATCACATAAAATCAGCTCTTCGTAACCCTGTAAACTTTTCTTCTTAGAAAATGCAACAATCTCTCTGGTTCTTCTATCTCACATTCTCTCTGTCATTTTGCAATTTCAAAATTTCAGCCTAATTTTGCTTTTTTTCCTCTCTCTCTCTCTCTCTCTCTCTCTCTCCTCTCTCTCTCTCTCTCTCTCTCTCTCTCTCTCTCTCTCTCTCTCTCTCTCTCTCTCTCTCTCTCTCTCTCTCTCTCTCTCTCTCTCTCTCTCTCTCTCTCTCTCTCTCTCTCTCTCTCTCTCTCTCTCTCTCTCTCTCTCTCTCTCTCTCTCTCTCTCTCTCTCTCTCTCTCTCTCTCTCTCTCTCTCTCTCTCTCTCTCTCTCTCTCTCTCTCTCTCTCTCTCTCTCTCTCTCTCTCTCTCTCTCTCTCTCTCTCTCTCTCTCTCTCTCTCTCTCTCTCTCTCTCTCTCTCTCTCTCTCTCTCTCTCTCTCTCTCTCTCTCTCTCTCTCTCCATTTGCATCTCTGACGGGAGTATTACTGCTTTAACTTTTGCTAAAGCTGAACTCTTTGCTCAAAGTTTTTCTCTATTTCGGCTCTTGACAATTGCGAATCTTTACTCCCTCTTCTAGTCCCTCCAACAAATTTATGCCTAAAATGATTATTTCTTCTGAAGACATTATTTCAGCTCTCTCTAAGCTCAGCACTAAGAAGGCATACGGTCCTGATGTAATCCTTCCTGTGGTCCTGAAATCATGTGCTTCCGAGCTTGTATCCTGCCTTGGTAAACTATCCATCAACTTTAACCATTCCCTCTTGTTGAAATCATGCACTGTGCTGAAGAAACAAAACTACACCAACCACCAAACTATCTTCTTATCTCTTCAACCTCTGTTCTATTTAAAGTTTTCGAATATATCCTTAACAGGAAGATTTGGGAACATCTTAAATCTTCTAATCTTATCTTTGATTGCCAGTATGTCTTCCATACGGATCGTACCACTTGTGATTTTCATTCTCTTCTCTCTGACATTCGGTCCTCTGCTCTTCGGCATTCCGGTGAATATTTTGCTGTGTCGTAAGTTATCTCGAAGGCTTCGATAGAGTCTGGCACAAACCTTAATTTCTAAACTTTCCTCTTTAGGTATCTATCCTTCTATCTGTAACCTTATCTTGATTTCCTTATTTTTCGTTCTATATTATATACTGTTGTAGACAGCCATCATCCATCCTTTAAATATATTAATAGTGGTGTTCCTCAGGGTTCTGTTCTTTTATTTTTCATTAATAATCTATTACTTCGTATCCTATTCACTTTTATGCTGATGACTTCACTCTTGATTACTCCTCCCAATTTGAAAGACGCCACACCAGCATATAGGTGATGGTAAGAGTTTGACCTTTTGCAACTGTCCTCGGATCTTTCTCATACCTCTATTTGGGTTAGAGAGATATGGTTGTTTCCAATGCCCCAATAGCTCAGTTTCTTCATCTATCTACTTAGCATCATTTCTCTCACAACTATGATATATTTTTTGAAAGCACATTTTAAGCCTTCTTATGTTCTTAATATTTCCTCATGTCGTGATTTTCCTTGGCATGATCACATCTTCTCTTTCTAAACAAGCATCTAAGAGGTAGGGTATTCTGAGGCGCATTCTGAACTTCTTCTTGCCACCTCAGTTGTTTGCTCTGTAAAGGGGTGTTGTTCGCCATAGAGTATGCATCGCACAAATTGAGTGGTTTCATATATACTTCTTTCCTTGATAAAGTGTAGTCTAGGTCTTTACAATTTGTCAACTCTCCTAATCTAACTCTCTCCAATCTTTATAACCATCAAACTGTTGCATAACTCTCTGAACTTTCCAGTCAGTACCTCTTCATTTAGAGAGCTGTACGACTTTTTTTCTAAACAGTCTTATTCTCCTGTGTCCAACTCTGACCCAGACTTCTAAACCTAACCTCTATGTTCGAGCTTATATGTATTCCACTTTAAGTCTGCAATATAATCCCTTTATCTATTAAAACTTCCCTTTGATTTCCATATTTTAATAGTCGCGTACTGGGGCATTTCCTTTGACATTTAATTTGAG
>JABUQX010109065.1:0-10000 GCA_015478945.1 Trachelipus rathkii
TCTAATTATATATATATATATATATATATATATACTATTATATTATATATATATACTATATATACTACTATATATATATATATTATATACATATATTATATATATATAATTACTATATATATATATATATATATATATATATATATGGTTATTATACCCGATCTTATACTATATAGTACTATAGTATATATATATATAATATAAAAATATATATATATATATTAATATATACTACTTATATATATACTATTATATATACATAATATATAATATATATAGTATATATATATATATTCCCACCCCGCTGTCCAGTTACCTTGCAGTTGGTGGGTGGTCTCTCTGGGATACTGTTTTGGGCGGGAAATACTGCCCTTCAGTGTCCTAGAGCGAAAAACTGGACTTTTTGAATTCCCCACCCATAAGTCCCTTCAAATTAATTGTATATATGTTGCCCTTTCCCTTTTCCATCAACATTGCGCCATGGGCCAGTCCGTGCCTCTCCTCGCATGGGTTTTCAGTTCAACCCACACCCTTCCTCCCCGTGGATGAGGGATCAGTTTAAACCGGGTCAATTTACTGCTCACCTCATGACCGGGCCGCCAAGTTGTAAGGGAACCTGAGCCCTGTGCTAACCACTGGGAGGTCTGTTTCTGTCAGCTTTGTGTGTATATCTCATACTTAGCGTGAGACTATAGGTGCCGTGGTGGTAAACGGGTGTGGTCACCGACGTAGAGTTTCTGGAGGATCCTGCCGGGTGTCATCCGGTGGTCTCGCGATGGGTGGTGGTCCGGGTGGTGTGTGGGTCTCTGGATTGTTGACCTGCTGTGGAGAATGAGGATTTACCCTTCTTTATGAAAATATAGCGCCTTTCCAGCCCATCCTGTTATTACGTTTATAATCATCATTTGTCGATTATTGTTATGGTTGTTCGAAATATCCATGGAGACGAAGTTGTGGTATATACTTTTAATGGAAAGCCCTTGAACGAAATATACGTATTTAAACCAAGGTGAGCTGAACAACATGACAAAAACAACAATTACCAATCCTACCGCGAGGTACCATTCAGCCTGACCCTAACCATGGTCCCTCTCTACTTCTAGACCTGGTACCTATGATTTGGCTTTCTTCTTCTATACCACCGTGAGGGTCCTTTCGCAAAATTTTCATCGATTCGTTCGATCAGCAAACCCGACACCTCAGGTGGCCCCAACGGTCCGGGCAATCCCGCAATGGTGCCCCCCCGTAATAGTCGTTCTCATTCGTTTACTCCATATGCTGCCCTCTCCAGGAATGGTCAAGCAAGACATGTCATTCCCAGATGTATTCACATACTGCGATCGCGCTACCTCCAACATATCTTACTGAGGCACAGAACCATTCCTCTCAGTAGGGCACTCGAAAAAAGTCCTAGGAGTTGTAGACCCTCCAGTCACATTGATGAGGAATGGGTCCATTCTCGTAAAAACTGCTTAACCTAAATCAAAGTTCCATTCTGTCATCTTAACGTCTCTTGGAGATGTTCCTATTGATTTTTCTACTCCTGATGACCATAAGATAACACATTCTAAGGCCAACTATTTAGTTGTCCTATCAGAGAGACGAGACCAGCTGTCCGTTTTGGAAAACTCCATACATTGAGAAAGATTTTCCGTCACAAAAACATCTTATAGATTTTTCTCCCTCGCCGGGAAACTCCTGACAACGCAATAACCGCCCGCTCTACTATACTGACCGTTAACACCCTTATGCCACCTACGAGGTCAAAATAGGGTTCGACAAAGTTACAGTGTTCGACGTTTATCCCTCGAGCCCAGACGTTTGCTTCAAAATGTCAACTGGTTTGGGTGTCCATCCCCGAAATACTGAGTAGGGGAACAGGAAGACATATGCCCAAGATCTGCGGAGAATTATTTCACACTCCATGATGAAATACACCCTTCCCATATCCCTAACCACTGCAGAAACTGCAAAGCACGCTCCACAGTGCCTCTCTTTTCAAATGCCCGATCTTACCTGTTTGAACAGGAGGTTTTAGAGCTATGTACTATACATAATTGAGCAGGAGAGATGCTATATGCCAGCTCAAATGATATCAGAATACAAATCAAAATCAATCTTACGCCACAATTACAGGCTTATCCCTCAGCGCCTCCACGTGTTAATTCCCGCCAACACAACTCCCATCGCTTAAAAATAGAACTCCTCTCTTAAATTCCGTTGAAACCCAGGCAAGTTACTGCAACCAGTCTACCTGTACTGCCCCCACTACCAACTTCTCAAAGAGCACAAAAGCAGCCCTTGATTGAATCTCCCGTCCAAAGAGTCATCAAATCAAAGCTATGCCTGAGCAATAACTCTCAGGACAAGCTACCAATGGAACTGTAACGCTTATGCTCATGTCAATACAAAATTTGAAACACCTTCCTGCCCAGACACACTGTCCCATACTCACCAAATTGGCTCACCAAAACTTTGATGAAGAGGACAGTCTCTATGTCCCTTAATTCGCCTCCCACTACTACTAAAACCACTGGTAAAGATGTTTTAAAAACACACATGAAAAGACAGTCGCCAAGTTAAAGGATTATTCGTAAAATATAGAGGCAAACGATTTCTTAACAATAACACAGTAACCCCATGAATGTAAACAATATGCAACTCAGAAGAAACCTCGCCATAAATCTACTTCTGAGACAAATGCAAAGGCTTTTAATAGAACTGGTACCTCAATACGAAAATCCAAACTATATGAACACTCACCAACCAATCATCATAAATATAGTCTACAGACACTTTTAGTTCCTCTGATCTCTTCCTATAACTCTTCTCCCCAGTTTCCTTTATCAGCGCTCTCTAAGGGATTCCTATACCCCTAGAAGATTGAATTGGATATACAGCTCCCAAATGGAGCTCGATGCGATGACCCATTCTCTTTCTAATGCTTCCTGAACTTCCGAGAAAGGTGAATGGAAAACTGTTCCAACGTAAACGTCGCAAACTCTCTAAACGTTTCTGGGTCATGGAAGCATGAAGATGGCCAGAGGTCCCCATTCTTTCTCACATCCGAAAACTACCCATTTTCTCCAAAAATCACTCCGCATGATGAAGTATCTGGAAATATGTTCTCTCAGATCAGACCTTTCCAAATTCATCGAATCCCATATTGGAAATTCGTGTCGCAACCCAGATACATTCTCAAAATAAAGAAATACCCTTTTCGTCACCATTCCTTCCCCACTTTCCATGGAAACCACTGCTAAATGGCCGACCTCCCCACCATTTCTCGGAGATCTGCTGCCAAGCGGGTTCTGATACTGCTCTCACTAATAATATGAGCATTACGAAGCTCTTCTATTAACCAACCAAAACCCACATAACAAGTTCGGTTTGTTGAATTCAACCTTATCTCTGCATTCATGGTTGATAGCTCTTTCACCAAATACATCTTGGAAAACTCCTCCCTAAAAATATAGATGTCATTATCTTCTAACAAATCTCTCGGTGTGAATTTACTACCCTCTCTCCCAGGTTGCTTCTCCCTTCTCGCCGAGACCCCACGTCTCAACCTTCCCTCTCAATCTGAACCCACCTCCAACATTTCCCCCAGTCACATAGAGACAATTGTTCTCTAATTAGCCACCTTCATATATATTACAGTGAATATTAATAAATCGGTCCTTCAGACAGGAAATATATGGTCTATTACTCTAAATTTTCGTAAGAAACTTGTTCAAGCTAATGAATCGATATAGCATCACCAAAAGGTGGTATATGTTTGCAGATCTTCGATCTATGTCTCATTCGTGAACTTCTTTCAACCATTCTGAATATAAAGATGCCGGTTAAACTTCTATAGAAGACAGTGACATGATTAGGGGGGCAGGATACTCATGTGCCAGCTGAAATCCTATCCCCTATTCCTTGCAGGTCTCTCCATAACCAAACTTCATGTGCATGTCAAGCGGCTAAGATTCATTTGTCCATACGGACATTAGCTTATATTTATGCTTCAATCTACTTGAGCTCCGAGTAGTGAATTTTACTAAGGTCGACTTTAGCAGATCTTTTCAATACAGCTCCCCTCTCCGTTGGTTATATTTGCTAGGTGACATTCAACCTCCGCACCCCTTATGGGGTGACTCTGTCACTTCATCTAAGTCCAAGATCTTTATTAGATCTCCTAAACCCCCTTTTCCCTGGGATGCCTTACACAGGACTCCCTATGAACGTTTAGATACACACCCTTCTTTCTTTGTATCGAGTTTGATCTTTTTTTTTCGCATTCTTAGGATCGTTTTGCCTGGTCCGCTTTGATTATTTATTCGGGAGTGATCATTACCCAATAGCATAAATGAGTCTGTTCCAAGCCCAATGCAAAACCCAACTCCAGCTGGCGGTTATGATCGAGCGGAGTGGGTCTACCTTTTTATCAAGGCCCACAGCCTATCCTTCCTTTCCCTGCCTTCAATAAACGAGTTTCCGACTGATTGTATGATTGCCTTATTTGCTTCTTCCAGAAAGTTAGTCCATTCTGCAGCGTGAAGCCTTGGCATACCCTGCAGTGTCTTCCTTCAGTCAGGTGCGTCGGCAACCCCGTATGGTGGTTCCAATGAGTGCGCGCTACAAGTCCTAACCGTAGAGAAGTAAAAACTCTACAGGCAATATTTAAAAAGGTACCCGCACCACGTCCAAACATGATTATTTTTAAACCAGCCGCAGCGAGATCTCGGCGGATTAATCGTCAAACGCGTTAACAATATTTTCGAACTACATATCGACTGTTACTGCCAGTTACAACTCCTTCTTTAGTGTGGATAAGTTACACAGAAAATATTCTCGTCGCTCCAATAAACCTCCTCACCCCACAGTCCTCCGTACGGGCCTGATAGCTTGATACGATCGCTTCTCAGCTCCTGCGGTGGTAGCGGATGCGTTAGGTTTATAGCTTTGCTAACCATGTCGAGCTTCAATTCCGCTAGCACTGAAGCCTTTTCATAAAAAACTGAGAAACTGACACAAGCACTGCCCAGACTTTTCACACAGACCGAGAAAGGGGAAGAATCTCTACCTTACAATCCTCTTTTTTACACTTGCATGAGTTCAACTGCAACTTAGCGAGTGCAAAGACCGGTGGCTTCCTTGGTCCAGTACCATTGATTTTTCGTAATATCATTGCTCCGTCATATTACATCCCTCGCATTCACATTTTTTGCTGGATCTATATAACAGAACTGGTATACGAAATCTTCTTTTCCATCTATTTTGGACTACAGCTTTTGGTAATATCCTATCCCCTAAGATACCTGGGAAAGATCCCGAAAGCTCGGTGGATAACCAATAGCTGAATTTCACTGACCTGCCATAACTGTAAATTAATGGAGAAAATGGGTTTCAGGCCGGCTTTCTCCCTGTTCTGGAGAGTCGCACAAGTCCTTTTCAAAATTCAGTTTTTGGCTTTCGCAAATATGTTCGACCTGCGGACCCCATTGTTAAAACTAGATCCCATCGACATCTCGGGAAGCCTTCGTCAAAACGTGGTGGGATGGGGGGTTTCCCTTTTAGTGTCCCTTCTTTGTACCTTAGAAAAAGGCTTATGATCACAACGTGGAGAACTGGGATTACTTCTTAAACTGAAAATATCTCCATTCGCTTTGGTCTTATCGCGGACAACTCCCTCTTTCATTAAATGTCCTTTTGTCAAAACAGATCCATTGCCCCAGCTTCGGTGCTCTTCTATTCTGTCCCGCCACTTTACCCTGGATGAAGGCGTTCCGCAGGTAGTGTTCTATGAGTGTACTACTATTTGCTCTTGGATTTAATGACATTGTTGTTACTTCTATCCCGCGACGGTCAAATTTTTCTCTCTCTAATGTTGATGACCCTTGTGTATAATAATTATAGCCGGTGCCAAGCTTGCCTTTTCTCGATACGGCTCAACTTAACTAGCTTAATTGAAATAATTTCACAATGGGTGTGACTCTCCATGGCTTCCCATTTTTCTTGCCCAACCAAAACTTCAAAGCAGCTGCTTTCTCAATGAAAAAAGGGATATCCGAAGGAACTTGCCACGTCTCTTCCCAGCGGAAACCTAACCTTATATTGGTTGCGCGCCATTTCCTGTAAACTTTCAACAGGTCCCAAAGTTTCTGAGGGCTCATCCTAGACGGTACCACTTATACATATGACGCAATATTAAAATACTAAACAACTTGTGCACCGCGCCCTCTGAGTACCTGTTACGTCATCTCGCCTCAAAATCTTGGGTGCTGATCGCAAGATCCAATTTTACGTCCTATATATCGCCCTATGCTTCGATCGAAGCTTTGTAACTATGGCTTGTGTTAGTATATGGTCAGGCCGCTTCCCCTACTCTACTGCATCTGTTGGAATCCTATACAAACGAGGCGATTCCGTATCTCTACTGAGCCTTCCCGATCGTTCCACTCGGGTAGCCTTGTGAGATTGAAAGCCAATGTGATTGCAACTCTCTGCTCGAAGGATACATCAATATAGTACAAATTACGCTTCGTTTTTCAAACCTCCTAATCCCGTCTTGCCCTGACACCGGCTTATACTGCCATTTGGCGAACACGTGTTCATGAACATCTTAATTTCCTTGATATACCTTTACATAAAGGTGTCTGCCTTCTCCATCGATGAAGGAATACAGCCTTGGTTGTTCCGTTCCTTCCCCCATTTGCTTTGGCTCTGACCTCTCTTCTGCCAAATCAAAGCCATTCTGTCTGCTCTGTTAAAGGCGATCATTCTTTGTCTCATTCCACAGTTCATGATGAGTTTCGACCCCAGTTATGTACTGATGGCTCTAACCCGGGAACTTAGTGGGTTGGGCCGGCGATCGTGACTGTCTTCACAGATCGCAACCTTCCCATATCCCTCCCCACTCAATGCTTTCAATTTTCAACGGCAGAATTATGGCTATAATGATGCGCTTTCTCGAATTCTTAATCCCTTAACCAAGAATCAAATCTTATGTTATTTAATTTCAGTATCGCTAGCGCGCTACAAGCGTCTTTAACCCCTTATTCTAAAAAAATACAAATGGTAATCTGCTGTCGCAATTTCTTCGGCTGCTCCATCCCCGCAAGAAACAAATTATTTTTGTTGGACCCTTCTGCATGTAGGGGTAACTGGCATGATAAATCGCTGACAGAGAGGCCAAAATGCCACCGTCCTCATTTACGGAGTGTGTTCTCAAGTACGCTCCCGGATCCAATTTCGACAGAGGCTACCTCCCATCAATCCGATTTAACTAGTCCTGCTCTCCGACAAGGTTTTCGATCCTATTGGCAAGAGCGCTGGACGATATACAGAAGAGGAGCGAAACCTTAGAAATATAAAGCCAATCATTGCGGGGAATGGTCTATCCTCCCACCCGACGAAAACGCCCTTTAACACGAGGGTATATCGATTTGCACGCCTCGTATTGGCCATACTAATATCACTCCACAGTCACTATATGTTACGGACCCCCTCCCATTTGCAAATTTTGTCAAGTCATACCCCGCAATCTGTTCGCCATATCTTCATTGAACTTGTTCCGAGTCTGGACTCCCTATTTCGCCGACGTTTATTTTTCACTACTTCTACGTCACATAACAACCTTCCAAAGAGATTATCTCCATATCTTATCCGAATCTTCCACTTTAGTAGTAACTCTATTTTCTTGTTTCTACAAGAAGTGAATATTCTCCATAATATTTGATTTTGTTTATGTAATACTAGGACTTTATACTGCAAGGATACACTTTTGTTTAGTTTTTGTTTATTTTAAGTGACTGAATATTCGTTTCTCTATTTAAATCTTTTTTATCGTTTGAAAAATACGTAAGATGCCAGGACCCGCCCATGTGTTGAATTTTTTCAACCTCAGCGGTGGCCGGCTTTGTGAGTCCCGTGGTGGGTCCTGTTAAAAAAAAAAACAACTTGGGGATTTCAAATAAAATAAAAAAAAAAATTATATTATATATATAATAAATTATATATATATATATATATTAAAATATATATATATATTATATAATATATATATTAATATATATAAAAATTTAAATTAAAATAAAAATTTATGTTATTATATATATAGTATTATATATATACACTATATATTATATATATAATATATATATATATGTTTGTTAACTCAGCAAGACGCGGAGTCCAAACGTTCGATATCCCCGCGAATCGAAGGTAAAATCTTCTGTGACTCATTATCTCATCTTAATATGGGGGCCAGGTCCTTTGAGCTACTCAGGCAATTATGGGATGAAGAAACCGGGGGCTTTAAAAAACTACGACTGTTGAAAGGCGTTTCTGTTTTGGGGGACGGTGGATATGGCCTAGTGGTTAGAAGCATCCGGGTTGTTGTTAACGTCAGCAACGCGGAGTCCAACGTTCGAATCCCGCTGACGAAGAGTAAAATCTTCTGTGACGCTCATTCATTTATATGGGGGCCAGGCCTTTGGAGTACTCAGCAATTATGGGATGAGAAAACCGGTGCTTTAAAAACTAAGACTTAAAGCGTTCTTTTTTGGGGACGTGGATGGCCTAGTTGGTTAGAGCATCCGGTTGTTGTTAACTCAGCAACTGCGGAGTTCCAACGTTCCGAATCCCGCTGATGAAGAGTAAATCTTCTGTGACTCATTCATTTATATGGATTGCCAGGCCTTGAGTACTCCAGTCAATTTATTGGGATGAGAATAACCGGGGTGCTTTAAAACTACGTTTGAAGCGTTCTTTTTTCTGGGGACAGTGGAATGGCCTAAGTGGTTAGAGCATACCGGTTGTTGTTAACTCAAAGCAACGCGGAGTCCAACGTTCGAATCCCGCTGACGAAGGTAAAATCTTCTGTGACTCATTCATCTTATATGGGGGCCAGGCCTTTGAGTACTCAGCATTTTTGGGATGAGAAAACCGGGTGCTTTTTAAAACTACGTTTTAGAAGGCGTCTCTTTTTTTGGGGAACGTGGATGGCCTAGTGGTTAGAGCATCCCGGTTGTTGTTAACTTCAGCAACGCGGAGTCCAAACGTCGAATCCCGCTTGACGGAAGAGTAAATCTTCTGTGATCTCATTCATTATATTATATGAATTCAAATTATATCATATATATATATAATATATTATATCATATATATTATATAGATGATTATATATATATATTATTAATATATAATATATATTAATATATTAATATATATATATTATTGTATATATATATATATATATATATATAGTATGAATAGTGATATAATAATATTAGAGTATGAGGGTTGGTGTGTGTATGGTATTAGTAATGGGTATAATATATTCTAGGGAGGTTATGTGATGTAATATTTTATGAGAGTAGTGATATTTGATAGTATAAGTAGCCGTGAGTAGGTGAGTATACTATTAGTAATTTAGGGTATTTAGTAGTTATGCTTTATATATATATATTAGGGTGAGTTATGATATATTTACTAGGTAGGCGGTGGAATAGGGTCATAGATATGAGTATAGTAGGAGATATAGGTGATATATATATATTTGTATAGTATAGTAAGCAGTGTGGGTATAATATATATTTATCAGGTTTATGTATATTTGTGAGGTGAGGTGTGTATGGTGATGAGTTATTGGGATAGATAGTTGCTGTGTATAGTATAGGTTATGTGTATTATTATTTATTAGTTGTTATTTGAGAGCATATATATGGATTACGTATAACGTATATATTTGTGATTTTAGGTTTTGGTATATTAATAGTTTAGTAGTACTGATAGTTTAGTGGGGGTATTGTAAAGCTAGTAGGTGGTGACTGTAGGGATTAGGTATGTTTTATAGTATATATATTGTATCTATATTAGTAGTATTAGTATATATAAGTTTTTTTTAAATTTTTATTATGGGCCTGTCGTCCTCCAAAAAATATTTGATAATGTTATTTCAATGACACTTGAAACGTTTTCTATAAATTTTCAATAACTAAATGAATAATAA
>JABUQX010109065.1:22500-32761 GCA_015478945.1 Trachelipus rathkii
GTGATGTAATACATTCTAAAACTTTTTTTTTTAAACACAAGCATTAAAAAATAAGAGAAAAAATCTTATATAATATATTATATATATATATAATATTATTATTATATATACTATATATATATTATTATAATATATATATATATATATATATATTATAATATATATATATATATATATATATATATATATATATATATATATATATATTATATATATATATACTATATATATATATATATAATTATATTATATATTATTATATATATATATATTATATATATAATATATAATATGATATATATATTATTATATATTATAATATTATATATATATTTATAATATATATATATATTATATAATAATATATATATATATATAATATAATATATATTATATATAATATATATATACTATATACTATAATAATATATATATATATTATATATATTATATATATATATATATTATATATATATAATACGAAAGAGAGAGAGAGAGAGAGCTTTCATTATGGAGTTTTCATCGAAAAAGTGCTCATCTTTCTTGCCCGAAGTGCGCCCTCTCGGCTCCTGCGCCCCCCCGCACCGCGGGGCTTGCGGGGGTGTTATTTACGCCACTGGTTACCCGCCTTCAGTGATAAAATATAAAAATCAGAGCAAATGTCAGGGCACAAAACTTGATAAAATGCAATGTTGGAAATAAATATACGTCTGCTATTAAGAAAAAGTGGTGCTACGAATAAATGGTCAATATCGATTATAACTTTATAGGACAATCGAGAACTAAATATTATCGATACTGAGAATCGGTCGATTAATAGTAACACTCGATATCATTTATAATATTGATAAATTTTACATCAGAAATAACAGAAACCTCTTTAAAACATGATCCTTTGAAGAAGAAGAAAAAAAAAATAATAATAAAAATAAAAATAAAAAAAAAAAAAAAAAACGATTTTTCGGTGTTGCTATCAACGTACAAAGATGGCCACGTGTTAAAAATTTTGTGGAAAATAAATTTTGGCATTCCACTGAAATTTCACAATTTTTTTTGGGTAGTCCTCTAATTGCCGAATAGCGGCATTCCGCTAACTGCAATTCCACAACATTTTTCAAATTATCGCAATTGCAATTCCTCAATTTATTTTGGTATTCCGCAATTGCGGAATTGCGGATTTAAATTGCGGAACGTCCACCTCTGATATATATATATATATATATATATATATATATATAATATATATTATATATATTATATATATATATATATATATATATATATATAATATATATATATATATTATATATATATATATATATATATATATATATATATTATATATATATATATATATATATATATTATATATATATATTATGTCAAAACTCCAGATTAGATGTCCAATGTATGCAAAAAAACTATGGATGCTACGTAAAAAAACTGAATACATTTTTGAAATTAGCGCACATTGTAATGGAGGAAAATGAAGAAAGAAATAAAATAAGTTGAGAAATAAAAAAAAGTAATATAATAATAATAAATGAAGAAGAAATAAAATAAAGTGAGAATAAAAAAAGTAATAATAATATATCTCACTCGTTCCCCAAATTTTTCGAGTTCCAAAGTCATGAGTCCCCCAATATTTTCTTTTTAATGTTAAGGCGAACATACGCGCGCACACACACACACACACCATAACCACTCTATGAGTAGATAGATGTTCTAGAGAAATTAAATTTTTTTTGATGACCTGACCTAACCTAACTTAAATCAATTTTAATTTTTTAATATTAATTTAAACTTTTAATTTTTTATTTTTATTTTTTGCCATTATTTTTAGTTTTCCCCTTAAGTATTGAAAAGATATAAGGAAAAAAACGTTAATTTTTTATGGGTATCATGTTAATTAGTTTGAAACGTAAGATTATAATATTTTTTGGAGTTATTTTATTATAAATTAATAATTATGAATTTTTTTTTTTAGTTTTGCATTACAATGTAGCTAAAAATTCAACAAATATATTAGTTTTATGTAGATATAGTTTTTTTTTTTTAGATACAGGGGCACCTAATTCTGGAGACTGGCCTATATGTATATACTATATATATTTATATATATATATTATATATATTATATATTTATATATATATATATATATATATATATATATATAAATCCCGGGTATAGCGTGGGCGGGCGTGACGTTGGTCCACTTTAAGGTATAAGTATAACTTCGTCTCCCACTTTTCCTAATACACTTTTTGGATTTTTTTTTTTCTGAAAAATCAAGGCCTTATAGTAGGTCATAAGCACCAAAAATATAATGTAATTCTAATCAATCATAGTTTTATTAAAGTTTAAATAAAGATCATTTAGACTCAGTTTGAAGGGGTGAATCGGACCCCCATTGTGGGGTGAATTGGGCCATCTTTTTAAATTCCTCTTTTATGTATAAATTCAATTTTATATTTTAATTTTACTTAATGTAGAAATTCTGTATGAGATTAAAATAAGCATTTAGTAATTAAATTTTAATAAATGATAAATAAGATTAAGATAAAAATAGATGGTTTTCTAACAAAGTTATGAAACTTTTTTGAATTCATATTTTTCATATTTCATTTAATATTATTTAATTTTTCCTTAAATATAAGTACTGTTTAAAAAATTTAAATTAGCTATTCGTAATAAAAATGTCAATTAATAATCAGGCTCATAAAATAAGAATTAACAATGGTGGCCCAATTCACCCCATCTCAATTTTTATTGGGAAGATGAATCGGGCCAAGTTAGGCCCAGCGATTTAACCACTATGCACTGTTTGGAACAAAATTTAGTTTGCCAGTTTAAAAGCTAACATACTCAACTGTATACACTGAAAAAATATATAATTTAAAAATCTGTTCATAACTTTTCATTTAAAACAACATTTAAAAAAAAACTGCATTTTCAAATGTGAAATTCTATTAAGGACATTTTATACACTCATTATTATCATTTTTTTTAAAATATAAAAACTCTCTAGAATTAAAGATATCTAAGAATTAAAGATAATCTACTACCACGATGAGACAAAAATAAATTTTTTTTTTTTTTATTTAGTAACTCGCCCGAAAGCTATATAACACGACTGCCGGATAATCCGGTATCCGGCTATCCGGACTAATTCCCTAATCCGATATCCGGCCCGATATCCGGCTTACTTCCAGCCGGATATCCGTATCCGGCTAATCCGCTATTCACTATCCGGCCCATCCTAATATATATATATATATCGTGTCGTACCTTGAAGATTATAATTGGGTAGGCAGCTATATATATATATATATATAATATATATATATATATTATATATATATATATTTAATATATATATATATATATATACTATATATATATATATATATATATAATACATATATATATATATATATTTATATATATATATATATTATATATATATATATATATATATAATATATAATATATATATATATATTTATATATATAATATATATATATAATTATATATATATTATATATATATATATATATATATATATAATATATATATATATATATATTATATATAATATTTATATATTATATATATATATTAATAATATATATAAATATATTTTAAACAAAATTATATATATATATAAATATAGAAATTACAGATACCTAAACACATATTGTGTTTATGTAATAAATATAATATATAATAAATATATATTATTATTATTATTACTTTATATTATTATTATTATTAATTTATTTATATTATTATTATTATTATTATTATTATTAATTATTATTTATAATTATTATTATTGTTTAATTAGAATTGTTATTATTTTTTTTATTAATTTTTATTATTATCATTTTTTATTATTATTAATTACTATTATTATTATTATTATTATATTATTATTATTATTAATATTATTATTATTATTATTATTATTATTATTTTATTATTATTATTATTATTATTATTATTATTATTATTATTATATTATTATTATTATTATTATTATAATATATAAATAATAATCAATAATCAATAATAAATAATTGAAATAACTACATAATAATAATATAATCAATATAATCAATAATCAATATAATAATAATAATAATAATAATCTAATAATAATCAATAATAATTTAATAATAAACTCTCCTTAAAATTAAACACAACTTTATCTGTTATTAATAAAGAAACGTAGGCCTTTCAGATTTTTTAAATTAAGATTTGGTGCCTTAGATAAGCTTTTAAAGCTATTTTTCAATAAAAAAAATCTTCTACTTACTTCCATTATGCCCTATTTTAATTATTTTAATTATATATTGATACATATTCACTTAGTAGTGTAATAAAAATAATATTTACATAATCAAAATAATTTCATATTTCACACCAATGGCACCATGACTTTTGATACATAAGGAAACTTGTCGTATATATATTATATATATATATATATAATATATTTATATATATATATATATATATATATATATATATATATATATATATTATATATATAATATATATATATATTATATATATATATATATTATATATTAATAAATATATATATATATATAATATATATATTTATATATATAATATATATATATATATATATATATAATATATATATATATATATATATATATATATATATATATATATATATTATATATTATATATTATATTAGTATATATATATATATATATACATAAAATAAGTGTACGATGTTTTCTTTTTACGTCTGGCAGGACAGGTATGTTATCTGGCCTGACCATTATAATACTATAGGTGAAATGAAATTCTTACGTACGCCGATAGCAATAGAAATTCACTCTTAAGAATAGAGTAGGAAGGAAAATTTCCAAAAATATAATTATTATCACCGTTTACTAAAGTAGTTGTTTTTTTTTAATTTTTTTATAAACATTAGTTTTTTTTTCACTTGCATATATATTTGTATAGATAATTCCGTCACGGCTTTAATTTTTACTTTACAAATGAGATAGAATTAGATAAGGTGAAATCCCTAACCTACCCTAATGTATAACCCCCTGATTATATATATATGATATATATATATTATATATATTTATATATATATTTATAATATATGATAATATATATATATATATATATATATATATTATATATATATATTTTATTATATATATAATATTTATATATATATATATATATATATATATATATATCTACTGTGAATTTAAGCTATTGATCGCTTATATATTACTTTGGTTAAAGACCCTCTGTTGCTTTTAGGTTATTTACGACAAGTATACACTTTAAAATCACTTTATTAATTTAAAAACATTAAAATCCTAATGCAAGCTTTCGTCTTAAAGACCTTTTTCAGCACAGACATACGTGATATGATTTATTGATTTTTTTTCCTTTTTGTGAATTTAACTGTTAGTAGGTTTGTCTTCCAATAAACTTTTGTAGTAGGGTGACATTTGCATAATTTTGTTCTGAATTTTTTTCTATTTTATGATCTCCAGGACAGCAGTTATAATTGGGAAGATTATATACATAGAAGGCTTCAGTAATTTTTCTTTTATTGGTGTCATGTATGTTTCTGATGCTTGTCATGTTTTGAATGTTTATTTGGTGGTTTTGTGTTAGTCTATGATGTGTGAGAGCAGAATTTTCATGGTGTGTGTCAAGATCGTGTTTGTGTTGGTTTTTCCTGCGGTTAAAGTCTATTGTTTCGCCATAATAGCTATTGTCACAATTGTTGCAAGGTATTTTGTAAAGGCAGGTTTTTTTTTTTTAGTTTTGATTTGGGGGGTTTTAAGACTTTTTTTAATTAGAATATTATTGGAGGGTATTAGTTGTATATGGTTTGGTATGATCTTTTTTATGTGGTTAATGTTTATGTTTGGTATCGGTATGTATGTTTTTTGTGTATTGTGTTGAAGGGTATTTGTATCATAAAATTTTTCTTTGAATTTTTGTAAGCTTTGTGAATTATGTTGGGGGGATATTTGAGTTTTTGGAAGGTGTTTTTTAGAATTTCTGTTTCTTGATGTAAGTGTTCAGGAGAGCAAATTTTGAAAGCCCGTAGGTAGAGTGCTGAAAGTGTGGCTTGTTTAGTGTTATTTGTGTGTGCGGAGTACCAATGGATGTATGTGGGGTTGGAAGTGGGTTTTCTATAAACGGTGAACGAAGGTTTGTTGTTGTGATCAGTTAATATAAGTGTGTCTAAAAAAGGGATGGTGTTATTTGTAGAAGTTTCCATTGTGAATTGTATATCTGTGTGTAAGGTATTTATGAAATTTAGAATATTGTGTGGGTTGGTTGTGACTGGGACAGCTGCAAATATGTCATCTACATATCTGAGGCAGACACAACCAGACAGAAGTTGGTGAGGGAGAATGTGGTAGTGTTCAAGAAGTTCCATGTATATGTTACTGAGCATGGGCGGGCGACAATGGGGAGCCCATGCTCAGTCCTTGTGTTTGTTTATAAAAGTGTTGATCAAATTGAAAGTAATTGTGCTGTAGAGTGAGAAAAATGAGTTGTTGTAAGATAGAGAACGGGTGTGAGAGAGTTATGTTGTGCTCGGTTATGTATTTAGTTAGCAGTTCAAAGAGGTGTGGGACAGGGACAGACGTGAAAAGTGAAATAACGTCATAGCCAACAAAGGTGTGAGTGTTTGTGTTGATAGAGGAAGTTTTGTTTATGAAATCTTCTGTATTTTTGAGGTGGGAGTTGGAAATGGTACCTAGTAGGGATTTGAGTTGTTTGGAAAGCCATTGTGATAGTTTGTATGTGTTACTAATAATATTGGAGATGATTGGACGTAGTGGGATGTTTTGTTTATGTGTTTTTGGTACTCCGTAGAATTGGGATATGTTGGTCATATAGGCTCGGAGTTGTTTATAGAGTTGTGGATGATTTTTAAGTATGGTGTTGAGTGTGGAGTTAAAAGTGGTTTGGGATGTGGTGTGAGGGTTTTTTGTAAGTTTTTCGTAGGTGTGGGTGTTGAGTAATGTGTGGCATTTGGTGAGATAGTCTTGTTTGTTCATAATTACAATATTGTTACCTTTGTCTGCCCTGGAGATCACTATGTCTTTGTTGTTTCTTAATTTGTCCAGTGCGGTGTGAAACTTTGACGGGAACTGCGGAGCGGTGTCGTTGGTAACTGTCGCACATGCTCAGTAACATATACATGGAACTTCTTGAACACTACCACATTCTCCCTCACCAACTTCTGTCTGGTTGTGTCTGGCTCAGATATGTAGATGACATATTTGCAGCTGTCCCAGCCACAACCAACCCACACAATATTCTAAATTTCATAAATACCATACACACAATGGAAACTTCTACAAATAACACCATCCCTTTTTTAGACACACTTATATTAACTGATCACAACAACAAACCTTCGTTCACCGTTTATAGAAAACCCACTTCCAACCCCACATACATCCATTGGTACTCCGCACACACAAATAACACTAAACAAGCCACACTTTCAGCACTCTACCTACAGGCTTTCAAAATTTGCTCTCCTGCACACTTACATCAAGAAACAGAAATTCTAAAAAACACCTTCCAAAAACTCAAATATCCCCCCAACATAATTCACAAAGCTTACAAAAACGCAAAGAAAAAATTTTATGATACAAATACCCTTCAACACAATACACAAAAAACATACATACCGATACCAAACATAAACATTAACCACATAAAAAAGATCATACCAAACCCATACTAATCATACTAATCATACTAATACCCTCCAATAATTTTTTAATTAAAAAAGTCTTAAAACCCCCCAAATCAAAACTAAAAAAAAACCTGCCTTTACAAAATACCTTGCAACAATTGTGACAATAGCTATGATGACGAAACAATAGACTTTAACCGCAGGAAACAAAAAACACGATCTTGACACACACCATAAAAATTCTGCTCTCACACACCATAGACTAACACAAAACCACCAAATAAACATTCAAAACATGACAAGCATCAGAAACACACATAACACCAATAATAGAAAAATTACTGAAGCCTTCTGTGTATATAATCTTCCCAAATATAACCGCTGTCCTGGAGATCACAAAATAGAAAACATTCAGAACAAAATTATGCAAATGTCACCCTACTACAAAAGTTTATTGGAAGACAAACCTACCAACAGTTAAATTCACAAAAGGGAAAAAACTCAATAAATCATCACGTATGTTCTGTGCTTGAAAAAGGTCTTTAAGACGAAAGCTTGCATTAGGATTTTAATGTTTTTAAATTAATAAAGTTGATTTTAAAGTGTAATACTTGGTCCGTAAATACCTAAAGCAACAGAGGGTCTTTACAAGTATATATTCAATATTATTATATATATATATATATATATATATATATATATATATATATATATATATATATATATATATTCTATATATATATATATATATATATATTAAAGTAACAAACCACTAAATATAACGAAGAGGGTAAAAAAGAAAAAAGAGAAAAATTAGCACTTTAATCGTGAGATATTAAAAGAGAGGGGGGGGGAAGGCGTTACGTTTCGACACTCCCTCGTGTCTTCTTCAGACGCCAGCTAAAAAATAAATGTAAATGAAAAAGCAAAAATGGAAATCAGGAAGTAACCTACGAAGCAAAAAATATTCCCTATGCTCACAATTTACATTCCTTATTTTTCTCATTTTTTTCTTTTTTACCCTCTTCGTTATATTTAGTGATTTTTCCTTTATTTTGTGCGAGTGCAGAGAAGGTGGAAGTATCATAAAAATAATTTTTATATATATATATATATATATATATATATATATATATATATATATATATTATATCTATATATCTATATATAAATTATATAATATATATATATAATATAATATATATATATAATATATATAGTATATATATATATATATATATATAAATAATATATAATATTAGTAATTGCCAGGTAACATCCGCATCCGTGGAGCATCCGCACATTATATCATTAACGATCCGCATCTGCATCCGCATCCGCGCTTTGCCCTGCGGATGTTGTGCGGATATTTATTGTCGAGATTTGATGAAGAATTTTATAATAAAAATACTTTAGATGAATCTGAACGCAAACTAAAATGAGGTGAAGGCAATTCAAAAACGGCTTGATCATAAATATCTTTGACTTTTCAAAGACATTCCAACTCGCTGGAATAGCACATCTCATATGATGGAAAGAAGGTATCGCTCAGAGAATCTCTTGCTTTGTACGCCAGTTTGTATTCCAAAGTCAATCTTATTAATTTATAAAATGACATCATATCACATTGCATTAAACTCTATTTGATGAATTACAAAAAAAAAAAAAAAAAAAAAAAAAAAATCAGTGCCTCTACAGCTTCTGTCTCCGATGTATACCATTAATCTCAACTCTAAGGAAGCGGTTTTTAAACCATCTTCAAATGAAAATGAATGAAGTTTAAAAAGAATGAAAGATGTTATAAAACTAGAGCTAGACAAACGCTTTGGTTCTGTGGAACTTAATGACCTTCATTCTATTCAACTTACTTAGATCCGCGTTATAACGGACAAAGTTTTTTCGTAGCACAATTTTTTTGAACAAGTTAAAGTCGTCCATCTGAATGGCAGTTGAAACTTCAATCCGAACAGTCTATTAATTCACCACCCATTAAAGGAAAAATGAAATCTGCAGAAACACTTCTTCTACCAGCAAATATCACAGAATTCACTGGAAGAATTTCTACTGTTCCCAGTAGTGATGAAAAAACACACGCATTACCAAAGGAGACTGTAGTGCAAATGTGAAAACTATCATCAGAAAAACGAATAGTACAGTGAATGATCCGATCAGTTTGGTGGAAAGTTAAACAATATTTACGCACGCTTAGTAAACTTGCAAGGAAATACTTGCCTGTCCTTCAACTACTGTTCCAAGTGAGAGAGTATTTAGGAATGCTGGTTATATACTGATGAAAAGAGAACAGACTCTCAGCAGAAAAGGAGAAAAAATGATGTTTCTCAAGCACGCCTCATATATTTTGAATATTTCAATACTAGTGCAAAAAGAATATAATTCACTGTAAAATCTCTTTCAATAAGGAGGAAGGTGGGTAAATAGGTTGGTTGGGTACATTTGAGTTGGCGTTCCCGTCCCGCACCCTGGAAACAATTATATTTAATAAATTGTGGCTTAAACTCG
>JABUQX010109066.1:0-18402 GCA_015478945.1 Trachelipus rathkii
ATATATATATATATATATATATATGAGATATAGTAGAGAAGATATATATATATATATATAATATTATATATATATAGGCAGGAGATATATATATAAATATATATATATATATATAGAGTATATATATATATATATATATATATATATATATATATATATATATATGTATGCCGGTTCCTTCCTCCTGCAGCCAAGATTTTTTCTTCGACATAAGACCCAAAAGCTACAAAAGGTCAACTAAAATTTTTATGCGCATCACTAAGTACAACATTTACTGAATACATACCATCACTATTATTCTTTATCGATAAAACCATTAACCTACAATAATTTTTATTATAGCCTATCAAAAATAATTAACTTAAAATAATAGAGATGCAATTTTGCTACAATGTATACAGATTTACAAAACCTGTTAAATGTTTGTTCCATTGCTGCATGACCATTTTTAACTCCAGATGCAAGTGCACTTTTCTCGTCAGCCAAACGACTTCAACGAAAAGCGGCGCCTTGCGGTCCGTCTCACCAGGATAATTAAATAACAATCGGTATAGTTTCTCACCGGAGCATCTTGTGCTCATGGCCGAGAAAGTTCAAGCTGTTGGCAGACTTCCCCATCCGATCGTCCTTCGTCGGAGTCCACAATGTTGAACTTGACGCTGTTTAATCCCTGAACTAGTGCTAGTCCTTTCGGTAGCGCCTAATAACACAACCCTCACTCTGGTTGTTATTCAGACTGTTGATTGCATTTCCGTAATAGTATTCATCGAGTAACAGTCTTCATTTAAGGTTCCATCAATCTGGTGATCAAGTTTCATACTAGGATTCCCACACTTCCGCCAGTGTCCACGGGAATTTTAACCTCTTAAACTGAACCATTCAAGAAGATTACGACAGTTACAATAATTAAGCTGCACAACTGAAGAGCAGGGTCTAATATTTGCTCCAGCAGTACCCCATTTTAGCTCCCACCTAAAAATGGATATAAAATTCTTAATTTTTAGACAACTTTGATCGGGAAAATTGCAAACCGCAGCTTTTTCTGACCTCTAAAATGTTGTTTTCAAGTGTTTGTCTGTGTATGTAGCCATTTTTTTAAGAATTTTCATCTTTTGAAAGAATGTTTTTGACATTTTTCACTTCAACTTCTGTGATTATTTTCGCAATGACTTCAAATTTGAAATATACATAGATGGGTCTATTACCATAAAATATTTTTTGATTTTTTTGAAATTTGTGCTCAACAATGTCGAAATTCAAAACCTACGGTTTTTAACTTTTAAAATGAAAAATTACGATAACTTTTTTTCTACTCATCCCATCAGGATGAAATTTTCAGAGCATATGTAGTCGGGGAAGATACACAATTTTTATTTACATAATTCTTTGTATATGCAGTAGCTTTGAACAAATTAAAAAAAAAAAATTTTTAGTATACCAAAAAATTATCCAAGTAAAAAGATGTATGACGACCGAATATACAAGCCCTGAAAATTTGATGTTGATCGAATGAGTTGAAAAAAAAATATTAATATTTCACTTTTTCCCAAAAAAAATTTTTTAAAAGTTAAATATTGATATAAATGCTTTTCTACTCATCCGATTAACATCAAATTTTCAGGGTTTGTATTGTTGGGCCTGATACATCTTTTAACTTAAATAATTTTTTTTGTATATTGGAAAAAAAATTCACAAATTTCTAAATTTTTTTTTTGAAAATTTGCCCCAAGAGCCAATCCAAGACTATTTCATATACAAAGAAATTATCCAAATAAAAAATGTGTATCTCACCTGACTACAAACGCTATGAAAATTTCATCCTGATCGCATGAGCAAAAAAAAAAAAAATATCGCAATTTCTCCTTGAAAAGTTTTGTTCCATGCTGGTGTCACTGAACTCTTTACTTCACTCCATTTTCAGCACTAACTATTTATTGAATGGTTCCAAGAGCGATCCTTGAATGAAAGGTAGGTCATATCTATTAACTTTTTATTTAGTTGGTAGTTTTCGTTAAGAGAATCTTGATTCTCTATATTTTTATCTAGTTTTCGTTAAGAGAATATTGACCTCTCACAATATATATATATATATATATATATATATATATATATATATATATATATATATATATATATATATGTATGTGTGTGTGTGTGTATTTATTATTTTTTTGTTTATCCATTTGAAGTAACAAAATACGGGAGAAAAAATAGGTAAATGAAAAACAATACTTTCTATTACGTTTAATTTGTAATCATTATTATTTTGGAAGGAGAAATTGTTCCATGCAAAATAGTTAAAATGTCACATAAATTTCAGTATTCAGAGAATAAGGACAATTTCAAAATGAATAAAGAACTTTTTCATATTTTACTTTCAATTAAAAATATTATACATTTTAATGTAAAGTTCCCAGAATGAGCACAAAGTAATTTTAGTAAATATATAATTTTTTTTTACTTTTTTAAAGAACAAATTTCGCATAATTAATTTATTTTATGTTCAAATTAACTCATAATGTACAATTCTTTTAATGAGTTTCTCTAATTTTTTTTTTCAAGAAAATTGCTAAATTATTCAAATTTCACTGGAAATATTGACCTTAATTTTTAACTTTAAATTTGAATGTATATTACTTAACTTCTTGAGAATCTCATAATTAAGCTCATATATTTTTTATGATATAAGTTTATTTATTCTTATAAATGTTTCCAACTTCTTTTCGAATTTTGTACTAAATAACTTTCTATTTTATCGGTTTTAAAAGTGTATTACAACTTTGGATCAAATAAGAAAAAAAAAAATTATGATCGAAATTTTTTGTTTTTTTTTATTCAACCAGTTCTGTTGATTATCATGAGCTGCTAGCAAGTCCATATCATTTCAAGTTCTGACTAAGTGTGTTAACTTGTATTAAGTGTAATATATATATATATATATATATATATATATATATATATATATATATATATATATATATATATATATATATATATATATATATATATATATATATATATATATATATATATATATATATATTTATGTATATATATATATATATATATATATATATATATATATATATATATATATATATATATATATATATATATATATATATTATTATATATATATTATTATATTATATATATATATATATATCTATATTATTACATATATATATTTCGAATAACTTTGAAGAAATTTCAGTATAAAGATATTATTAACACCTGTATATATATACATATATATATATATATATACATATATATATATATATATATATACATATATATATATATATATATATAAAATATATATATATATAATAAAATATATATATATATATATATATATATATATATATATATATATATATATATATATATATATATATATATATATATATATATATATATATATATATATATAAATATATAACAAAGTTGATTTTCTTGCTTTAACAGTCAAAGTACTTTAAATATAATAAATTCATAGCATCAATACCAAAGGCACTAATCTTAATAATAAAAATAATAAAATTATTAATAATTATAATCAATGAAGAAGGAAAAGAAATAGAAAAAGAAATAGATGAAGGAAAAATAAATAAAATAACAAAAATAATAATATGAATAATAACAATAACAGGAAATAAATCCTTGTTGTATGGTCTAGCAACATCATACAGGAAGGATAAAAGAAGTTAAATAACACAAAAAATGCTGAGGGTGAGATGATGGGGGCGGCGTTGGAGATAAATGAGATGGACTGAATATTTTTAGTCTTTGTTGACGTGTAGAATTATTACAGAGTGCTGGGGGAGGGAAATGATTTGTATATGCAGGAGGTGGCGGAAGATCAAGAGTTTGAGAGCAAGAGTTCGAGGAGCCTTTTGCGAATATAAAAAAAGGTAAGGTGCCTAATGAGGATGATTTGGGTATAGAGCTGGTGAGGTAGGCGGGGCTCAAACACAAAAATATATTCTAAAGCTACTGAATAGGTACCCGAGAAGTGGAAAAGTGCTGGAGGAGTGGGGGAGAACAATATCCGTGCTAATATATAAGGCAAAGGGAGATTCTGGTATTTGTGGAAATTCCAAGGGCGTATCCCTAATAAATCATATAGTAAAGGTATATGAAATAATGTTAGAGAGATGACTGAGAGGGAGGTTAGAATCAAAGTGGGGGAAGGGGAGCATGCAAACAGGATCATGTCTTTAGTTTAAGAGAGATTGTGTGAAAAACACGGGAATTCAATGTTGTGGTGAATGTAGACCTCGTAGATTTACCTAGTGATAAGTTGTAGGGATGTCTAGAGGAAGAATATGGAGTTTTGGGGAGAATGATATATGCAATTAAAAGCTTTTACGACGTGTGTACCTATAAGGGGACAACTGGACATGAAAATGAGAAGAAGTTTCAAGTGAGAACGGGAGTGAAGCAGGGGAGTGTGCTATCGCCTATTTTGTTTACTACATACTTAGATAAGTTTAAAATCAATTTTAAAGCAGGATGAAATAAGAATATTGAATGGAATATTTTGACATATACCAAAGATATAACCATTTGAAGCGTAAAGGAGGAGAACATGGAGGAGGAATTCGGAAAGTGGAAAATGTGTTCCGAGGAGGGATTCCTGAAAATGAATAAGGAGGAAATGGTGGTTATGAGAGTAAATAAGGGGAGAAGAGAAGGTTTAAATATTTAGGAAGATGGTAGCAACATAAAAGAGGTAGAAAGTTTAAAGAATTTAGGAAGTGTGTTTAGCCGAAAGGATAGGAAAATACGAAAAATAGTGTGAACATTTTCTATCCTTTGTTGAAGGGTCAAAATGTGCCCTACAAGTGAAAATATTCATTTTTGGGAATATTTTGATGTCCATATTGGTGTATGGTAAGGAGAGCTAAACGACCAACACAATTCAAAAAGCAGAATACAAGCAGCGGAGATAAGGCCCTTGAGAGTAATGCTGCAAAAGAGCAGAAGAGATAGAGTGAGATCAACATATAAGAGATCGAGAGAGACCAGGGACATGTGCCATGAGAAAAAAGATAAAAAATTGATAACTGAGTTGGCGAGGACATCTGGAGAGGAAGAGAGGAGGGAAGTGGCGACGAAGTCGTGGAAGTGGAGGCCTAGTGGCAAGAAACCGAGGGGGGGGGTAGGAAGAAGGTGGAGAGACGAAGTGGAGAAGGTGTTGGAGAGGAATCGATTACTTAACGAACATCTTGGAATTGTGAAGAAATGGTGACTTCGCAGATAGAGACGAATGGAGGAGGCTACGCGGATTGACAAGCAGATAAATAAATTCCTTGCTGGAACTGAAGCAAAAATTAAGTAAGAATAAATAATAATAATTCTTTTAATAATAATAATAATAATAATAATAATAATAATAATAATAATAATAATAATAATAATAATAATAATAATAATAAATAATAATAATAATAATAATAATAATAATAATAATAATAATAATAATAATAATAATAATAATAATAATAATAATAATAATAATAATAATAATAATAATAATCATAATAATAATAATAATAATACACACACACACACACACACACACACACACATACATAATAATATAATAATAATATTAATAATAATAATAACAATGATAATAATAGGGTAAAAATAATTGAACTAACAGTAACAAGCAACGTCGTTACGTTCCTCTTAAACGCAAGCGTTTAATCTTGTCTATTGAGCTTCAGGAAAGCCAGCCTCATAAAGTTTTTTAGTTGGGCTTAGACATCCCGATGATAGCGTTTTTGCAGTCAAATATACGCGAATTCATCAGTGACTTTGCCCTAGCTCACTGCTACCCTATCCACAAGCTCCTGGCAGAATTACACCCACATTATGTATTACCAATAGAGAGCTGTGGGTGTAGTGAGTGATGTCTATACAGTTCTATACCGCCTCTTCCTTCAGAGTATAATAATGTATGTTACGGAATGAATTTTTTCAATTTTGACTAGTGATATACATATATTTCGCTACGTTCACACTAACTTATCTGCGTTGATTATGTCTTCTCTCTACTGACATCGTCATTTCTTTCATGTACTAATCTTTATCTCCTCTAATGTTTATTGTTATTCATCTCTGTGTACATCACTTTCTAGTGGCACTCGCTTTATTTTTAATGTTTGAAATAATTCAAGTTATACATTTGTTGCTTATTATGATGTATGACATTTTTGCAAGTTTTAGTGAAAGTTTATATAGAATCTATCCATGTCATAAGTGATCCTTTATTTTAAGATCGTCTGCTGCTTTTAGTGGATAGTGTTAGCCAGGATTTAATATCCTTTTTAATTAATATTGGTTGAAATATCTAACAGCAATATGTATGATCATGAAAAGATTCGTCTGTGAATTTTTAGAGAGAGAGTAGTTTGGTCATATCTCATGTGTATATATATGGTGGTCCAGAATGTGAGCCTTTTTGTAGGAACATCTCTATTGCAGTTAAAAGTATGTTTGTGTTGGAATTCAGAAGCAATGTAATTCACTCCAACTATTTTTCATCATACTCTGAGTGATCTCTTCCACTAAGATATGTTTTATAAAGATAGTGTGTTTTGTCCATTTATTACTCTGATTTATATACCATTTCTCGTTAATGTGTTCTATACCTTCACTGATTCTATTGTTATGAAAGCTTTGATAAGAGATCTCAATTATGCCAATATATTGTGACGCTGAATAGTTGAATTTTTGATTTATTCTATTATTTTACCATTATATTATTTTCTTGCAGTCAAACAAACATATGTGGCTCATCAGGGTCTGCCTTGATATCTGTTTTCTTTCTAAAACAATATTGAAAGTCGTATTGATTAATATTTAAACACCGGTAGGAAACGATAACTATGTCATTAATTCCGATATTTCAATATCTTACTTTATCAATATAAGTATGTTTTGCTTATGGTAATGAATGTAATTTGAAATCGGTCTATAGTTTATAGGATCAGTTTTATCACCTTTTCATAATAAATAATAATTAATAATAATAATGTAAATATGGTTTCCAAAATGATTGTAGAACATTATAATAGATAAAATATTTTATAATAAATGTAATAATTAATAATGATAAATAATAATGGAATCGAATAATATTATACAATATTATAATAATAATTAATACATTTGAATCATGTAAATAACCAATATACATAAATAATAATACGATTTAAATAATAATAATCTTAGCTAATAATAATAACTTATTATCATAATTCATAGTCTAAATATATATCATATGATAGATTATTATTTAATAATAATAATAATATAATTAATTAATATCTATTATTCATAAATAAAGCTATATCACTTTTTTAATATATATTAATAATATTAATAATTATTATAATATTAATTTAATACATCATATAATAATAATTAGAGAGATAATGTGCTTTAATAATATATAATAATAAATAATAATAATTATAATCAGTTTATATATCAGCTATCTATTACTAGTAGTTTAGCTAATATTACTATATTAAATATTAAATAATCTTAAAATTATAATCAGATATTACTCACAGAGATTATATACAATAATAATAACAATAATGGGTCATTAACTATCCAATCAATAATACATGAGAAAATTATATCTAATATATTGCTCGAGATAAATACACCATAATGTCAGCACATATACAAGTAATATTAATAATAATTACATATGGAGAGTGCAATAATCTGTCGAATGAATCTACCTTCAATAATTTATAATAATAAGTAATATATATATTATATAATAATAATTAATATATTTAATATAATTTAATTTAGAGTCTTATACTCGAGATAAGTAGATGACAGTGAGATTTATAATAATGAAAGATACTCAAATGAAAAAGGTACAAATTAATACATGATAAAATAATAATATTCATTATAATTCTTCCAAATTTGCTATCAAGATATGCAAACATAACTAAAAGAAACTAATATTTTGTTCATTATGTCTAATTAATTCGATTAATAATACACATCTTATTTATAATGTGTATATGGGAGATGATTAATATATATCAGATTCTCCTTCATTCTAGTTCCAATACGTTATTACTTTTAATTTGCCTGCAGGATTTCAATTATAATAATCAGTAATTAAAAGGTATTTAATTAATAATAATTATATTTAATTAATAAAAAATAATAATACATAAATATTATTATATTAATTAATTGTATCTAATTTTGGGCAAGTACAGATAAGTGAAGTTCATTAATCATTATTTATGCCAATGTATATCACTAATTAATTACTAAACAAATAAATAATTACAATTATTATTAATTAATAATTAAATTAATAATATAATAATTATAATAATAATTATAATTAATTATTATAATAATAATATAATATATAATAATACTTAACAGTGTATATATTCATCTCTCATGTTCTTATAAATTATATCTCAACAATCATATGAGATATATCTAAGTGATAATTAGATAATTAATATATATCATCTATATTCAATTCAATAATTAATAATAATAGTATATCATCATTATTATTCTAATAATGATACAAAAACCATGAAAAGTACCAGCACCAACACAAATCCCAATACAAATAGCAGTTCTAATTCATCAATCAATTTGAATCCATTATTAATAATAATAGATACATAATTAATGGAATAATATAATATAATATTACATTGATATTAATTAATTATTAAGACTTCTGAAATTATACGATAGATCATTAGGAATAACATCATCATTATAGTTATATTTATTATAATACATAATATAATTTATTCATCTCTAATTTTAATGAATCATAATGAGAGGAAAAATCGCGTAATGATATAATCATACAATGATTATATATAACTACCCTTCTAGTTATCTTACCCTTACCCACTCTACTTGTGAGTATTCTAGCTGACAGCCCACACCTGCCATACGGTATAGAACTACCTATATATCACCGCTATACACGCTGGTGCGTCCTGCGAGCGTATATCACTACTATCATAGTGAGTCACAGTATACGCGTATGTCAGCACTATAGTGAGCTGACTACTGTGCACTCTTACTATGTATACTTATATAGTTATATTGATTTATATTTATATATATTATTTTATATATTACTATATATACAGTGCTTCCGCAACCACTCAGTGCCTCTATATCGACTGAGTGAGGTCATTCCTAGCTTTATAGTACTGAGATACTATATTTTTATTACCGTATATAATATATATTATACTTATAAATTATTATATGCTTATTATATATTTATTTATTAATCTATCATTCTATATATATATAATATATCTTATATATTTTATATATCTATTATATTATTCTTATATATATTCTTCACTATATAGTTATTATATCTTATATATTTAATTATATTTATTATATATTATTTTATCATTAATCTTATGTATTATGTTATCTATATATCGTATCTATATAATCGTATCTATATATACCAGAGTATTATATATATTTTATTAATATTACATATCAAATTTATTTACCGTATTATTTATTATACTTTACCATTTAAATTATTCTCCGTAGTATCATTGTCTAATTTTTTTATATTAATGTTGTACTTTATATTAACTATAACATATCTTATCTCTTGTTCTTATTATCATGTCAATATATCTATTTCTCATTATACTAATATAATCTATATACTTACTATATAAGTATATAATATTTTATATTTTGTGTTTGCGTAGTATGTGCGACACACAATAGCTTATCTACTATAGTGAGTGATATTACAATAGATACGTACGTGGTCCTCCTATATGTCTGTGACTGATTATATATTATATAGTATTGCACTATTAACAGCGTACTATATAATAGTATGTCTATATAATATTAGTATTATGTTAGTTAGTGATTAATTATAATGATAATGTCTAAATAGTATAGAGTATATCTATATAATTGGCATATAAGTATTGTAAATATGCTTCAATATATAACGTAATGCATCTATAGTTTTAAACCATTTAACTGGGAAAAATTGGCTTATAACTCACCTAAGATATATGAGCGTACATATCATAGATGAGTTCTTACTACACATAACGTAATAAAACCTACTTAAAGCTGAAGGTCCATATTATATATATATATATAATATAATAATAGCACGTATTCTTATAAATTGGAGGCATCACAGTAAGCTAGACCATCCAATACTGCGGTATCACAACGTTGAGGCATCACCAGCTGGTGACATATATACAGTATGAATAGATCACTGAAGACTATGTATATAGTTGAAGGCAGATATCAAATGTTCTTATTAGAAGGTACTAATATATATTATTAATAATATGATTGAGGAATTCAAAAATTCGTGGTGTAGGTGGGTATAATGCTGATAAATTAGTAGTAATTTTATTTAGTTTAAAAATAGATAATGCATACTATGTATAGTTATTGTTATTAGATTATAGTTGTGTGATTAGATATGTAGTAATGTGTAGTGTATGGTATTAGTTGATGTTGTTATATGATGATATGTATGAGTTATGTGATGTATGTATGATGTATCTATAAAATTAAATTATAATATTACATAAGTATACATAATGTTAAGAGTAAATAATATAATTATACTAAATGCATATATTAATATATATATCATATAATAATTATAACTAATATATACAATTAAATATATAACATATATGTTTATTCCTGATATTATAATATAAACAATAATTATATATAATTATATATATGACTTAAGTTGTTAAATAATAACTGACGTCGAATGTTGATCAGTCGTGAAAGTATTATGATGTGTGTGTGTGTGTGCGTGTATGTTGTGCGTAGTGTGTTTTGTATGGTGTTTTAAACTAATCATCATACAATAAGGCATGATAGTACTTAACATAAATATAAATATAATATTAACTATAAAATAAATAAAATCAAAATGTTTTTAATTAATTTTAATATAATATTATATAATATAATATGTTTATAGTATATAAGTAGTGTAGTTGAGCGTTGATTAGTGTTGTGTTGATGTCTATGTGATATCGTTGATGTTAGTGTTGATGTGTATATGTATTGTGTAGGTGTGTGTATGTGGTAGTCATTACTATTATAATCTAATTCGCTAAGCTACGAGTATACAATTATGCCGCTACTATGCGGGCGCGCGGCGGGCGGTAGTTGACTGAGTACAGTGACTAGAGGGACGCTACTACGCTGAGTGGGTGCGTGAGGCTTTGGCATTTCAGTACTTATATGCTAGGTGTAGTAGGGTTGAGGTCTGTTGTAAGGTGCATCTCACTTCTCAGATATGAATGGATAGAAAATATTGATTTTGTGCTATACCAATATTGGGATGTGGGGGACTCTAGCTGTTAGACTGCTCACATTACGGATTCATCAGTCTACCCATGTATTCCATATCAATCACTGAACTGCTGGCTCTTTATTTATATGATGAATTAGTGATTATACCCCGCATTTTAGTTTAGCATTAACTCACGTACTGCCTTTGTAATCAACAGGTAAAGGCGCAGTCTGTACATTCATGTAGGTTAGGTCTAAATTTACTGTAATACTATTGAAGTCTTTATAATGATTATATAATAATCAATGGATTTTCTCTGTGAGGTGTCTAACACACTACGACTACATCGGAGTTAGATGTAAGGACTGACTCGTACGTAGATAGACTATTCAAATTGCGTGTCACACCGAGGTGCTTGGCGCGTGGATACTTCTACGATATGGTAGCTGGTCACAGTCGCGCGATTATATATTAGCTGTTATTATAAACTACATTTCGGATACTACCTTATTACATATTTTACTATTAGGGTACTATATCCTACTTTTAACTCCAGGTTCTATATAAGAACGTAGGCTATATTTATTATGCCTATTTGAGGTGAGTATCGGAATCATATATATCGACCGGATAATAGTCATATATATACAATACTGATATTTAGACTCCTAATTATTACTTTCACCTATACTATATTATTATTAACTCCGGGAGGTATATCCTTACCGTATTTTCTTGAGAGTCGTAGACGTTGACGGGTTGTGTGTTTATATCTCGTGCTGAATATTTAGTATCACACTGTACCTCAGCCTATATTACATATTTAAATATAAATATAATAACTACGAATAACTACCCTAGATACTTCATTTATAATACATCCATCATTATTCCTCACATTTATTATTTATTATTCCTTTTTATATCCATATATTAATTCTATCTTAATTAATAATAATATGTTAATATTATATAGTATCTATACTATTGATATATTATTTATTTTATATACATATCTCACTTTTCTAGGTCCAACCATATATAGATACCGTGATTATATATATTTCTCACTCTCCTGTTTGTTGCGGAACAAGTTACTTTTTGTTATATTTATTATTCTTAAGCTTATATATATATATATATACATATTAGAGTGACCAATAGTATTCATGAAGGCAAGTCTAATATTATATTACGACTCTTGACCTATATACTAAATACTGAGGCTAGCTTTTAGACTGTCGAGGCGTGCTTAGGGCTCATGTGCACTTTATAACATGAGGTAGTGTATATTAACTATGTGAGATCTAATATTATATATATTTAGTGAGACTTATTTCAATAAACGTACGTACTATTCATTTTTTATCCACACTGTCGCCACTTCCTTACTTCTAAGTAATCTCGAGGAACAAAATTGTGACTTTTTCGCGTCGTTTATATCATAGTATATATATATATATCTTTATTTTTAATCATTCATTTAAATCACGTCTTTCACGTTATCAGATCATATAATTAATTTATATATTTATTGTAGAGGTTACTACGTATGTTTATTGCTTATTATATTCTGATCTCAGCACGTTTTTACCGAGCATCACGCTGTATTGAGTGAGGCCCTATATAGTATATTATTACATCCTAAGTTAATATATACTAATATTAGCTATTACGTCCTTTATCTTATGTAGTAATATCACGGTGCTTATTACCTATATACTATAGTACATACATGTTTACCCTAGTGAGAGTCTATACCTGATATTTATATTTATAGTGTGTATATATATATTAGTATTATCCTGACTATCGATTGATTAGTTTTACTTTATGTTATGTATGAGTATGTATATTATAGATGCATTATGTGTGTTGATAGCGTATGGAGTGTTATAGACTGGTGCGTGATGTGCGTTGGTCGCTGTGTTAAGTTAGGGTGTGTCGTGTATACCTATCAGTATGTATCTGGTGTGATACTATGTAAGTATATGTTACATAGTGATTAGTGCTCTATATAGTAATAAGTTGAGATCATCGTGCACTTTTATATATATTGATGTGATCTATATACTACGTATGTTATCTAATGTGTAGTCAATTTTGATTGTATTATCATCGTATATGTATCATAGTGCCTAGTGTTATCTCGGTGTATAACTTACTATATATGAATATGTGTAGATCTCTATTATATACTATAGCTATATGTACGGGTTGACGGTTATGATTGTATGTGTGAGTATGTGTGTGTTGTGTTGTGTATGTTGATGTCTATAAGTATATATAATCTTACATTAATTACTAAATAACATATAACCTACACTTATAGTTTCAGTGATATACTAGCTTATATATGTTCTATATGATCTACATTATATAACTTAGCACTATATATCCATACTCTATATACACTTAGTATATATATTTACCTCTCACTCTAATTATTAATAAACTATCTCTACTTCCTATTAATATACTAACATACTAGTTTATTACCACTCATCCCCCACTCTTAGTTAAATTAACATACTATAAGCGTTATATAGTCTGACATCCTCTTGCGTTATTACGGTCCATTCGTTACCGCCTATATCACTTAGTTACTATAATATACTTTACAACATTTGATTTAAACTAGTAGTACTATATATAACTCAAGTCACTTATTTGATAAATAGGGCCCTTCTTCCTAATTACAGGTATGTACGGTAATATCAATACTTATGACTTATATATCTGATATTAACTTAATGAACATTATATTTTAGTAGTTTACTATGTTAATATGTATTTAAATATATATATCTGTAGCGTTTCTAGTAATATAATGATCCGTTACGTCACTTCTTTAATGACATATCGACTAGTAATATAACTACAATATAATATTGACTTCTATAGTGAGTTACTCACCTGATCTATACTCATGCTTTTTATTCACTACCCTACTCATTATACGGAAATAAATAACATAATATATACCGTATAAAAGTTCACCTGTTAATTTTAAACTTATCCCCAGAACTTGTTTTCAGGTCTTACGGTGTTATATGATCTATCTAACCTACTATTGCTATTATCCTAGCTTTTACACTTTAAGTGATTTTATATATATAATAATATACTATACTATATATTATATGAGTATATTTATAATATAGCTATATACTGTAATATATATATATGTACCATTTGAAATATCATTTTGTATAGATAAAATAAATCTTTGCTATACCAAATCTAGTTGACTGGACGTTATATTGTCAAAAGTTTTATTAAAGATCAGATGAGCTATCAGTTGAAGAACGTTACGTTAATACCGTTTTTTGTATTCCCCTGTGCTTTATTTATTTAACCGTTGTTATCGCCAATCTATACATTTTTATTGTTTTACACATATACGGTGTGAATATATTTAGTTTCGCATATTGTGTTAACTTAATTTTAAATCTTCACTACAAGAAATTGGTCTTATTAATTTGGATCCTATTAAATGGTCTATTGAATTTGGTCGATTATCATGGTCGAATATTTGATGAATTAATTGTTTTGTTTAACACTTATACTTTTGGAAAAATCATTTGCTTAAAAATTGTGATTTTGATATTCTATACCTGAAAGATTTATAAATCTTCAAATGTTCCATTTTTGTGGGGAAATTGTCATCCCTTGTTTCCGCAAAGTGACTGTCTTAGAAAAACTAACAAATAAAACCCAATAAGTTCGATTCGACTGCAATGGCTATCCTATCAGATGAAGAATAAACTATTCACATATTGATGAATGGTTTGACGATCGCATGCATAAATGAGTTAACAGATTTTTTTTATGTCAAATCTAAAATATCAGTTTGGAGATCATGCCAGGATTTAAGTATTGCAATTATATTGTATCTTGTATACTTGTATACATCAATTACATTTTATTTTACTAATAAGTAATTTACATTTATTTATTTAAATAATATTTTATGCTTGTGTTTGTAATAATAATAATAAAAAATAATATTTAATAATATTTAATTACCAAAAAAAACTATGATCGATAAAAAGTGATAATCTATTATTACCGTGTTAATCACAATTAAAAGAGTTAACGAACTTAAATTACAAAAAATTGGTCTGTTTTTTTTTTTACTCTTTAAGTGAGTTTATCATATATTATCAAACTTTAATTACAATAAAGTTGGTTCTGCTTTTTCCTGTCAAACTTATTTGAGAACTATCGACTATTGTATAAATTGTGGGGTTTGAGAATTGCCGCCCTACTATAATTTGGAAGTGTCTTACCGACGACTTATTTATTTTTTCGTCTGGGTTGCTAGTTACAATATTTTAGCAATCTAGGTTTACATTGTTAAAAGTAAAATGGTACATAATTGTATGAAAGACATTTCATCTTTCTAATAATTAATTTCTAAAATAAATTGATACATACTAACTTACATTGTTAAAAAGGTGAATCTACCTTTACTTTAATTTATATTTTATTTTAATTATATGCATTTCATTTTAATGAATTAATTCTATTTAAGTTTATATCTTAATAAAAAAAATTCGCTACAAAATTCTGCTATCAAAATTTGTACAGAAAATTTGCTATAAATTCGGCTATATCAAAATAAAAATAAAAAAATTTGCCCAAAATTTTCCCAGCAGCAGCTAAATAAATTTGTTGCTAAAAAATTTGCTAAAAAATTTTAATGTTAAATGGAATGAATCGTTAAGTTATTTCAAAACGTATTTATTTATTAATTTCTCATTCGATATTGTTATCTTATTTAGAATGTAGAAATAGAAACTTATGTATTTTAAAATATTTTTGATAACTATTTGTTTAATATTTATTAGTAAAAAAAGAAAAAACTTGACAAGTAAAAAATGGATCGAGGTAAGTTTCATGCTTAGCGGACACAATGTTAATGACCGGGAGGAGGGTGGGTGGAAGCGTATCGTTTGGAAGAAGTTTATCCAATTCCTCTGGATGAAGTTGGCTCAACCTCAATAAAATTATCAATGTCATGATTTGCTCCATTAATGTCTTTACAAAAAGATGTTGAATCGGTTATAAGAATATCTGAAACCGAAAACATGCTAAAAGACGATCGCAGCTACCACCTTTAGCTGTGGCATATATGGTGGTTAGGTTGTCTGGAATCCGGAGGTGTAGAGTTTCCTAATTATGTGTAACTGACATCTGGCAGTAGTACGGGTGAGAGTTTTCGTGGTACCACTGCTATTGTTTCGTGTGCTCCTATTATTGTAGTGAACAATTACTCCAGCCGTTTATCTAAAGTGGACGCTCCCTCCGATGTTCGATATATCAGGTTCGTAGCCTCGATTTAATACATACGTCTTGGCTAAATGTTTCTCTTTAATTTACACTCCTATTTAGTTGAAAATAATTCAGTTGCTGCTTTCGGCACTTGGTGGTATAATGTCAGATCAAGTTCTCTAGGGTAGATGAAAGTGCCAGAAGTATATTGGTGTTTGATGAGGGTCGAGGGGATTTTGCAGTCTCTGGATATGTATATTATTTTAGGTTATTATGATTTTTTGTTCAGACCTAGCCTAAATTTGAGTTCTGATAGGCTCCAATATTGGTTAATTTGGCCGCTTGAAATGATTTAATAAACTTAAAGTCAGTTCTGAACTTATATATAATGGTCATGCCTGTGTAGTGAATGGTGGTCATACTTCAAATTAATATTGTAAATTTTTATTATAAATAATTATTATAAGTTATTATAAATAATTATAATAGTTAGGAAATATTCAGCAGGTATCATTTTTTAATGTAAAATAGGAGGTGAGAAAATTCATGATTATATGGCCAAAGTTCGATTTTTGTTACAAAGGCTTTTTAGTTTCGCTTCACTCGATTCCAGCAGATCCTCCGATGAAACTCTCTGGAGAAATGTAAATAATAACTCTACCTGAGAAAACCAACTAAGCTGGTCCGCAAGTAAGTATGTGCGAAATCGAAATCATTGTGTTAATAATGAGAATGTCGTGGCAGTGCGCTATTTCAAGGAGCACTTTGTTAGTGCTTGCCTACGAAAGATTTGTTAAATTGAATACTGTCGATTTCCCGAGAGCGTCCACTTATACTGGATGTTGTACGAATGATACATTACGGTGAAGGGCAAGTTGTCAATATTGTCGGCTTGTTCCAGCGCTATACCACTTTAACAGCAGCATGGCAATGTCACACCACTCATATAAACAAGTAAAATCAAGAAAAATTATTCTGCATACATTACGGTTTGACATCTATTATTCTGTATACATTATGGTATGTTACATCTGACCCCGGTTTGAACTCAGTTTTGTAGTGTCATATTAAGTGGAGAGAAAATAAACAAAATTATTTTAAAGAGAAAAAAAGGTTGAAAAAATGGGACATGTCCGGTTCTGATCAATATTTCGCAGACGAAAGAGGAAACAAGCTGACACGAAGTTTATGTGTGGTTGGTGCCATCCGAAATTATTAAGACCCCAAGAGAGGAATAACACGCCAAATGATATTATCTTGTGTGAAAGTCAATTGGAGCGATAGTCACATAACAGGTGCACACTACCTCATCACTAGACGCTTGTGAACCAGTGGGTGGATCCTTTTAACTGTAAAAAACAGATATGACGTCTTTCTTTTGTTGATTATATCGAGGTTTATATAAAGTCCTTTCTTCACGCGCTATTCTTGATATAAAACAATATGAAATGATTTTTCCTACTGCCTTTTATTTTGAAATAAAAAATTGGATACTAGTTGCTTATTTTTTATTTAAGAAGATTCTTCTGTAATTGTGGTAAATATAGTAATCTTTTGTTTGGGAATAGTGAATCTGCATTTAAATATCTCTTATTGAAGCTGTGGTGGGAATATAAGTGCCTCTTCTGTAGGGTTTCTATTAGTATGGCATATTAACATCTTTGATATCGTTAAGCTCAGAGTGTTATTGTTGGGTCTACGGACACTTATTTGAGCACACGATGGCTCTCTTTAATATAGTTGGCTACATATGA